>ML812166.1:107537-155883 GCA_009831015.1 Picea engelmannii
ATGCATCCAAGGGTTTGATAGGTCAATTTACTAGTCTTTGGCTCTCCCCTCGCTAGATTGAAATTTGGATTACGTGAAACTGGAAGCCATTAATTCAAGGTTGAATAAGTCATTTTTACTGTGGTAAGGGTTTTTACATATTTTATTTTGAACAGAAGGAATATCAAGATCTTATCTTTCGAAGTGGTCCATATTTCTTTAGATCTAAAGGTTTATATTTAAATCGCTGGACTCCAAACTTTGATCCCGAAAATGACATTCCAACAACAGTCCCGGTGTGGGTTTGTCTTCCTCATTTTTTGTTTCAATGTTGGGGAGATGATGTTTTGAAAAGTATAGGAGACTCCCTTGGTAAATACATTGACATATCCGAGCCCAAATCCTCTATGTTTGCATGCGCGTGTATTTGTGTTGAGGTGGATTTGGAAAAAGGGCTCTTGTAGGCCATTAAACTCGCCCTGGATGATTGGATGCATATACCAAAATTGGACTACAAAAAGCTTCCTTTTAAATGCAAGGTATGTCATGAATACGAGCACTTTGCCCGTAGTTGTTCAAAAAATGCGTTAGTTCAGGAAACTGGGGGAGGGGCAATAGAGGAAGGTTGGCAACAAGTTCGAAAAAGAGAAAACACTGGGAAGAATGTTGGGCAAAGTGACGGATCTGCAAAACCCTCTCAAAATCTGTCAGCGGTACCTAATAAGGGAAACATGGAATCAACCTTGTATGAGGGAAGACGAAAATAATCTACTAAGCCACTTGGAATACTGGTCTCCATGACAAATCAATTTGAGATTTTAGGCGAGTCATCCATGGGTAGAGTAGAGGACGAGGGTGAACCACAGAACCCATCCGAAGTGGGCACTCAACAAACTCCAGTTATTCTACATTCAACCAACCCATATGGAGATGAATTGGGGGAAGAAGACAAATTTCAGGAGGCCCATCAAGAAGTTACTGAAGAAGTAGAGCATTCACTTCCACTGGATCGAAACCCCTCTAAAGGGCCCATGAGGTAGGAGGTGGAGGAAGGATAAATTATACAAGAAAAAATACATCGATCTGGAAGAAGATCACATAAAGAGGTTCAAGAAGACACGACAAGCAAAGAAAAGGCATAAGTTAAGAAATATTCCATAGAGATCTCTCTAAGTAATGTGGGGAAAAAAAGGAAATGTCAAGGGTCCAAATCTTCCATTTTTCCAACTCTCGTCATTGAAATTCCTCTCCTAGAATTACAGAGGCTTTGGCAGTAAATCAAAGGTCGAAGCCTTAAAAGACTTAATAAAATTAGAAAATCCCTCTGTAATTCTCCTCTAGGAGACAAAAGTGGAGGAAACAACGGTGTTAGCAAGTGTCAAAAGAATACTAAGAAACAATGAAGGAATAACTAAAAGTTCTTATGGAGAATCTGGAGGCATCCTGACTCTTTGGGATCTGCATCAGTGGGAGATTGAGGTATCTTTTAAAGCCACTCATTGGATTATTACAGTTCTCAGAAATAGAGAATCTAATATCAAAGTTTCTTTTATCAATATTTGTATGCCAAATAGTTAATTAGAGAAAATAGGATGCTGGTCCTCTTTGTTTTCAGCTAGAGAAGCTATATATTTACCTTTTGTTATTATAGGAGGAGACCTAAATACTCATCTTAATCAGTTTGAAGAAAGAGGGGGAAGTAAGGTTCGCGACCCAATGGGTGAGAAATTGGAAGGCTTGATCTCAGAATGAGATCTTTAGTATATAAAGCAATCTAGAGGCAAATATACTTGGAGCAATAGGAGGTCTATCCTAGGACATATTGTTGCTCGCCTTGATCGCTTCATTATCGATAGTATTCCTTCTTCATCCCCATGATATTTCTTCAAATATTCTTCCCTCCACTCTTTTAGATCACAGACCTATTACTCTCTCTCTTCAACATCAACAAAATTGTGTCCCTTTCCCTTTCATATTCAACCCCCTTTGGCTTGAATCAGATTCAGTTCTAGTTACGGTTCAACAGGCGTGGTATTCTACTGTAGAAGGTTCTCCAAATTTCGTATGGGAAAGTAATTTGAGAATGGTTAAATCAACCTTAAAAGAATGGGTTAAATATTCCTATGTCCCACCCAATAAGGAAAGAATGACTCATATGGCCGAATTAGCTGAGATTCAACAAGATTTAGATAACAAAGAAGTAACAACTGCATATCTTTGGAAGGAAAAATAAGCTTATAACAATCTGCATGCTGCCATGAGAAAAGAGGAAGAACATTGGAGGCAAAAGTCCCGTAGTTCGTGGATAAAATATGGGGACTCAAATACATCCTTTTTTCACAAACAAGCGCAACAAAGGAAATGGAAGAATACTATAACAAAAATTCAATCATAGGATTCACATGTGTTAGAAAAATATGATCAAGTCAAGGAGGTTGAAGTTCATCATTTTGCAGAACTTTGCTCCCAAAGTCAAGAAGAAGAAAGTAGATTAGCTGAGCAAGAACAGTTAGAGAATATCTCGCATAGTATTGCATCTCAAGAAAATAGTTCATTAACTAAATAGTTCACTACGAGTGAGATATTTCAAGCACTTTTGGGAATTGAGCAGGATAAAGCTCCTGGGTTGGATGACTTTATCATTTGCTTCTTCAAGTACTTTTGGGATACCATCAAATGGGACCTAAAAAGGATGCTCGATTACACTTTGAGGAAGAAAAAAGTAGGGGGGGCAACAAATTACACCTTTCTGGCTCTCATTCCAAAAGACACCAATCCTTCGAACTTTTCAAGATTTTGACCCATTTCTTTATGTAACTTTGCTTATAAAATCTTGACTAAAATTGTAGGCAATCATTTAAAGCCTCTCCTTTCTAAGATTATTTCAGAGAAATAGGGGGGATTCATAGAGAAAAAGCAGATAAAAAACAATATCATTTTGCTTCAGGAATTGATTCATTCCAGTAGGTGTCGAAAGGACAAAGGTATGGTGATTAAATTAGATATGGCCAATGAATTTGACAGAGTCAAGTATTCCTTCCTTTTCTCTGTTCTTAGAAAATATGGATTCTCAGTAGAATTTATAGAATGGATTCAAGCCTGCATTGGATCTCCATGGATAAAACCTATGATAAATGGCAGGCCAATTCAATTTTTTAAATCCAATCGCGGTCTCCGCTAAGGATGTCCTCTTTCTCCTTCCCTCTATATTTTAATGGCAGATTCGCTCAACCGTAAACTGAGGCAGAACGTCGACTCACGCGTCTTCCAGGAATCCAAATTGCCCAAGGAATCAAAGAAATCAATCATTCTAAGTTTGCAGATGATACCCTTCTACTCCGCGTAGCCTCAACTATTATTTCCAAACGCTTCAAAAAATTCTTGGATAGTTTTATTCTTGTCTTAGTAGGAAAGATCAATAACAGTAAGAGCATAATCTATGGATGGAACATCAATGGCGGCCTTCAAGTTATAATCTCATGAATTTTTGTCTTCCCCTTGATCATGACCTGGTCGCATTTTAAATATTTGGGCATGCCCATTTTTCTAAATTCTTCATCCTCTCAGGCATGGCAAGATAGTCTTAACAAATGATCTAAGAGTATCCAAAGCTGGGGGGACCGTTGGTTAAACCCAACAGATAAATTAATCCTTTTAAAATATGTTCTTTATGCTTTAACAATATTTCAATGTGTAGGCCTTCTTGTGCCTAAAGGAGTACTTGGGGAAATTTCACAAAATCTTAGAAGGATCCTATGGGAAGGATGGAAAACCAACTCAAAGAAGTTCCATTTGGTCAATTGGAACACAATGTGTCATCCTGCTGAGAAAGGGCGACTAGCCATTCATGATCCCTCCCTAATAAATGAAGCCCTGGGTGCAAAGTTAGCTTGGCAGTTAGCCACTGGCTCTACGGATTGGTAGAAAGTCTCTTAGCCCACCTTGTATTCATTGTCTTGATAAGCCTCTTACTCCCTCTAAAGGATCTCCCATCTGGAAGTTTCTAAGAGTCACTGCTCCTCTTATTCAATCAAATCTCTCATGGGTCCCAAGAAATGGTAAGAACATAAATGTTTGGATTGTCACTATATATGGAAAACCTCCTTTGGAACAAGTGGAGAATCTAGAACCTCTTAAACTGTGTATCCATTCTGTCCTTGTTAATCTCTATGATTTCTCTGAATGGACGGAAGATGGTAAATGGAATAAGTGGAATTTTTTTTCTCCACCAGAGCATCTTTCCCCTTTGCTTTCTCAATTTTTTCATCTTCTTGCTAGTAGTTCACCCATTGATCTCATGGAAAAGGACACTCGTGGATGGGAAATATCATAATATACAGTTAAACAGGGATATCAACATCTGCTCTTGGGAAAATCGGGGCCCCCAAAATCTAAGCTCTGGGAAAAAATATGTTCAGGGCCCTCCATTCCTAAAATAAACGCTTTCAACTGTGTATTGATTCAAGAGAAGATACTCACAACTGATAATCTTAAAAAAAGAGGAATAGCAGGGCCTTCCCGATGCATACTTTATAAAATGGAAGTGGAATCAATTCATCATCTATTCTCCGACTGTCCTGTTTCCAAACAAGTATGGGATTCTCTCTATGGCCCTCTCTTATCTCGATTTACAACACCCTCCAATTAGATGGAGATGTTTGTTCATTGGGGAAAATGTTATGCTTGTAGCTTAAAAAATAAACCAATTTTAGCAAGTACTTGGAATCAAATTCCCAAGTTTATCTGTTGGGAAATTTGGCTAGCTCAAAATAAGGCCATTTTTCAAAATGTTTCACCCTCTCCATCAAGGGTACTCAATAAAGCATGCAATCCTCTTTCTGAAGTTTTCTGCTCAAGGGCGTTTAAAGAAGATTATTTCTCAAATTTAGATCAGTTGGAGCAAGCTTGGATCAAAGGGATATTTGCTGAGAAGTTCCTTTTAGCTCAATCCTCAATTACTTGCCGACATAATCAATTTTGGCAATTGCAGCTTCCAAATCAAGAATTTACTCAGTGGCAAAGGCAACAAGACTATGTTATCTTGTTTTTTGATGGAGCCTCAACGAGAAATATAGGGGCGACAAGAGTAGGGGGAGTCATCTTTGACTCAGAGGGAAACAATATTCTTGAATACTCATGGGGACTTGGTACAGTCACCAATAATCTAACTGAAATTCTAGCAGTTTTTATGGGTCTGAATCTTATTCTTGCAGATAATTCAACTCGATTAGTAGTTCTAGGTGAATTAGACCTCATCATTAAAGGCTTGTGCATAGTTGTTAAAAAGGCTCATCCTAGTTTGTTGCCAACATATCTCATAATTAAGACCATGGAAAGGAAATTCCAGTCCATTAGTTATTATCATGTGCTATGAAGTCAAAATGGCCTAGTGGATATCATGGCTAAGGGAGCAAAGAATTTCCCACAAAGCACATTAAGAATCAATGGGAAATATTCACAATACTATTTACCTTAGCATGATAATGGTTTTTGACAAAGGAGGAAGGCACAATGGAATTATCATGCGAAATGGTAGCATTAATAACGGATTTAATAAGAAAAGGGAGGCACTCAATCCATGTGGGAATTCAAAGGCTTCTCTACATTTATACTCTTTCCCTGATGTTGGTCAACCAGGAAAAATAATGGGATTCGAAAGCTCGAGGACGACGTTAGAAATGCAATGTATCTCCATTTCAATTACTCATTCCTCAAAGAGGTACTCTCACTATGGAGATTGGACATCCCCATTGAATGAAATTCTGGTGATTGCGGAGGATGCATTTGAATGGGTTATTCATAGATTTTTTTGTCATGGTATCGGTGGGGGTTCTCACCGGTCTTAGTTGTCGAGTAATTTGGATTTGTTTCATGGAAGCATAATGTGGAGGCGTAGTAACATACCCTGTGATTTCACCGATTGTCGTCTAGAGCATCTTCAGGAACAATACAACTGTCAGCAAGATGAAATAGCCATACTCCAAATCTCCAACGAACAATTGACTCGCCAACTTCAGGAACAAGAGGCCAAGAAGAATGAAGAATTGGAAATGATTCTTAGAGCCATAAATCGACAGGATGTTCATATTCGATCCCTGCGACGTCATATACAACAACATTCCTCCATTCCTCCAACACAACAACGACCCCTGCCTTCAGAAGGTTCAATGGCGTCTTGCGAAGTTCTTCATCCCGTCCAGTCCCCGCAAGATAACAAAGCTCCAAAAGATGCCTCGCAAGATATCGACATAGCTTTCAACACTACAAGGAAAATACCCTCTAGCAGAGGTTTTTGCGGATGCCCCTATTAAAATAACCCACAAATCTGTTTATAACAAAGGATACTAACGGAGGCGAGCGGGCGAAGGTTTTAGCGGATTTTTTTATACAGAGCGTTTATAAATATATAACACACTGGTGCCCACAAAACTAATGCACCGTAGTAGGGTTATTTCAAACAAAAAAATACTCCGATGTGCTACAAAAATAATGACGCACCGGGGCACACAATTGCTCTTAAAAATGGCGCACTATGGCAATGTTATTTTTAAATTTTTTATATACGACAGTGCGCTACTTAAACAATTGTACTTGTGCAGATGGTTTCTCCGAAACAATGGCACACCGTGGTAAGGTTTCAAAAAAAAAACTCCGGTGCACTACGTAAATAACGACACACCAATGCGGCTAATTATTTAGCGCACCGTAAAAGGGTTGAATTTAAAAAAATTATCTGTCATATTATTAATCATGTAGAGACGTCAGTCGAGAGAGAAACAACAACATCAGAAGCAGAGGGTTGACCTGTACATTGTTGTACGAGATTGGGAGGCAAGGGAGAGGGAGAGGGATTTGTTTCATGGGTGTTTCTATGAATTTTTCTGTTTGCATTTCAACTATAAAGACTTGAATCTAAAGTATAGGAATTTTAGCTGTAAAGACTTGAGTCTAAAGTATGGGTAGTCTCTCAAAATTCTAATCTATAATCATCTGAAGCATGTTGTAGACTCAAGTATTTGGTGAACTCCAAACTAATGAGTTGTCTAGCAAACTTCTAATCTATATTAGTTGCTAATTCACAATTGTGTGTGATTATGATGGCAATTTGAGTTCTTATGACCATGATGTCCATGATGGGAATCTTGCTCCATGGGTACCTATTACTGTCTGGATCACCCTTCCCATATGGCCATCATGATCGTCAATGATTATAACCTTGTGTGATCTCGTCGTCAATAATCATAACCATCTTGCATGATCGTCAATGATCATAACCTGCATGATCTCACCATCAATGATCATAACTTGCGTGATCTCGTCATCAATGATCATAAACTTCATGATCTCACCATCAATGATCGTAACCTGCGTGATCTCGCCGTCAATGATCATAACCTTGATCTCGCCATCAATGATCATAACAGTCTCTCAAAATCCTAAACTATAATCATTGCCCATTTATAATATAGTTGGGAGTTCACAAAATCCTTGAGTCTACAACATGCTCAGTCTAGCAAAATTTTAATCTATATTACTGGCAAATAAAAGTTTCAATAACTTTTAAAGCATAACGGTGCATATATTTAAAAGAAACCGCACCGGTGCATCTATAACACTCCAACGCACCGGGGTGCTGCATTAATAACCACAATGTGACATGATTAAATAAATAAAAAATACACACCATCATAGGATTATTTTGAAAAATATAATCTGGTGCACTCCGTGGTATACTAACGCATCGGTCATCACACGTGCTCTAAACGGGCGCACCGTGATAGGGTTATTTAAAAAAAAATATAATCCGGTGCACTTGTTAAAAATGAACGCATCAGTGCCTCTAATAATAGAGCACACCATGACATGGTTAAATAAAAACATTTACGTACCATTGTAGGATTATTTAAAAAATTATACGTTGGTGCGCTCTATAGTGTATTGACGCACCAGTTTGCATCGTTGCTCCAAAGGGAGCACCATGTTAGGGTTTTTTTTTTTTAATAACCGCTGCCCTATGTAACACCAGTCACACCGGTGTGTTGGATAATCGACCGCACTGTGATAGGGTTAAACAAAAAAATTACTCACCATTGTAGGAATTTTTTCAAAAAATATATATGCTAGTGCGCTCCATAGTAAACTAACACACTGGTGTGCACCCGCACTTTAAAAGGGCACACCATGTTTGGGTTATTTGTAAAAAAATATTAGCCGGTGCGCTACGTAAATATGTTAGCACCGATGGGTTTAGTCATCGAGCGCACCAGGACAAGGTTTAATAAAAAACAATTATTGGCCGTAAAATTCATTTTTACCATTTTCAGTGTTGTAGAGCTCAAAAGCACTGGTGCAACTTTTGCCTCTCTGAAGTGCCCTATCGTCAGTGCTTCCCTTGCTTGCCTTCCTTCCATCTGCTACTCAGTGAGTGGCTTTCAAATTTTTCCAAACGGTGGGAAAATTTGTTTTTTTTAACTACGTGGCAACCATGCCTCCCCGACGACAAAATGCCCAGGTAATATCTTTATTTCTTTATAACTTAAGTTTTCGGCTGATTAAAATTTAAAATTGAGTTAATTTTTCACTGTTTAAAAAAAAATAAAAAATATTTATGCGTGGTGCATTTGATATGTTTGGCTCGCACTGCGGTTGGTGCACCCTATAAATTTACAGGGTGCACCGTAACATAATGTTAAATTCCTCGGCAATGCGTAGGTAAATAGGAACGCACTGGTGCATCTGTTTATCAACACACCGTGTAAAACTATATAGCTATTGGGTGGTGCGTTGAAGTACCTCTAATGCATCGGTTCGTTATAGTACATGACGCACCATGCAAATCAGTTATAGTATTTTACGTGGTGCGTTAGTTAACGTGTGCATCAGTGCATTCGTGTTTACAAACACACTGCCATAAAAAAATGGCATTTTGTCACAGTGTGCCCTATAAATTCTAGGGGTTCACCGTGAGCAGTGCGAGCCGAATGACTTGAACGCACCGCCCAAAATAATTAGATAAAAAAATTGCAAAGTTCTGTACTCGTCAATTTAAAAAAAATGGCGGGGCAGTGCGTCTCTGTTACTTAAATGCACAGGTGCATATAGGGAATGTATACGCATCGCCTTAACTATTTTTAAAAAATTGTTTTACGGTGCGTTAGGATTTTAATTTGTTTTTCTTTTAAGCGGTGCGTAGGATAACCGTAAGGCACCGGTGCATGGGTTTACCTGAACACATCGGTGCAATAAGGTTATACAACGTACCACATAACATAATATAACAAATTTCATATGGTGCATTATTTTACAATGGTGCGCACACCGTGGTCGGTGCTCACAAGTTATGGACGCAATGCAGGCAGTGCTTCACTGTTTTTCGGACGCACCGGTTATGAAATTTACTTATTTTTTGAAGGAAGTTATTTTTTCGTATTTATAAATAAATTTCTTATTTAGTAGATTTTTTTTTATGTTTTATGTATGAGTGAGGCTGATGTATTTCATATGTTAATCATGTAGAGACATGAGCGGAGAGAGAAACAACATCAGTGGGAGCAGAGCGTGGACATGTACAATATTGTACGGGAATGGGAGGCGAGGGAGAGGGAGAAGGATTTGTACCCTCGCCCTATTACTGCAATGCATCATGTTCTCTTGAGTAATGTAGGCCTCCTTAAGTACTATGAGGAGGCTACTTCCCTGAAGGGTCACTTCGGGTTGTTGGTGCATCTGATTTGTCGATGGGATGTCCATCAAAAAAATTTCTATGTGGGGCTTGATCAGTGGTTCCATCCCACTGAGGAGGATATTTATTTTATCACTGGACTATCCAGGAGAGGGGAGGATTTTCCCTAGTTCCAAGATGTCCCAATAGGTGTTGCAGCAGAGATTCATCTCATGTAATCTCAATGATATATTGGGGTTGATGTGCTTTCCCCAGCCGATTTTCAGGTGTCTGGTGGACAACTACGAATCACTTCTTTCGGTGAAGAGGAGGTTAGTTGCCTCTCACTATTAGTGATGACCATAACACACTTTACCAGTGACGGGAAGCACATCAGTTTCCCTCTTTTGTATTATGTTGTTTCATTGGTACAGAGGCCACGATGTATTAGATGGTCTGCCATTTTTTTCGGCAGTTTTGTATAGCTCTAGATAGATGTCGAGCTATGATACGTGGGAGGAAAAAATTCCCTTTTTCTTCAGAGTTGTTTTGCTTATTTTTTGAGAGGTTTTCGAAGACGAGGCCTACTTTTGTCCTTTGACTTGCTAGGACGAGGACTCATGTGTGGATGCACTTGTGGGGGGAGATGATTCCCAAGAGGGGCCATCCAAAGTTTCCAACCAGGATTTCCCCAGGCGCACTGGGGATACTAGCTAGTGAGGAGGATCATATGTTCGTCATGGTGTCGTGTCCTTACGCGAGTTTGGATTACTGAGGATGTCCGAACATCCTCTTCACACCAAATGAGCCACCATATGATAGAGGTAATATTAGTGTTTTGTTTAAATTAATCTAGTTTCATTTTATTGTCTTACTTAATTAGAATAAAATTAATTCTAACACGTTCTTTAACTTGTTTTATTAAATTGTTTAATGAAACTTTGTAATTATTGTTGTGTACTATATCTTTTGCAGATATTGGCACTTTCATTGGAGACGTGCCTCCTCCCCCAACAAATGACAATGAGGAGATGATGCCGAGGTCATGGCGGGTTAGGGTCCTAGAGTGCCGATACCCGACGACATGTGTCGTAGGCCATATACTAGATTCAGGTTGGAGTTAGGCGATCAACTCTGATCACTTTTGACTGAGGTGGGAGCCTAGCCTATGCTGATGCGAGACATCAGGGAAGATCCTATGCTCTTGGAGATTTGGAGGGAGATGCCACCTGATATGATGCCTCTTATGCGTCATACTGTCAGAGCATCCAGGCTACTAACAATGAGGAGGGCTCTCAATGATAGGCACAACTCCCCTTCCAGTATGGCTCGTTCGTCCAGTACCCCATCAATTGATGAGGGTGGCCGCAATCCTTCTCCACATCCTCCTCCTCCTCCTTCACTTCACCCATATCATGAGCATGAAACACATATTCCTCCTCCTCCTCCTCTTTCACCTCACCTAGATGAGCATGCAATATGTATTCCTCATCCTCCTCTTTCACCTCTCCTAGATGAGCAGGTAGGACCTATTCCTAATCCTCCTCTTTCACCTCACCTAGATGAGCAAGCATCAATACCTATTCCTCCACCGCTTATTTCTGGTTAGAGATTCTACCAACCACTTCCTCTTGACCATCCATCATCTTGTACTATAGACCAGGCCTCCAATACTGTTGTAGATATGTAGATTATCCCATCAGTTGGATCAGATATGTTATATATGATGCATTTTTTCTGTTCATGTTGATGTACTTAATTTATATGTTGATTTTGATGTGTATATTGTTAGGTCATGTTATATATGTTTGTTAAATGTGCTTGATAGATGTGTATGTTATAACAATGTTCATTAGATGTGCATTTTTCCCGTCGATCATGATTATGTACTTAATTAATTTATATGTTGATGTCGATGTGTACATTTTTAGGTCATGTTAGATATGTTTGTTAAATGTGCTTGATAGATGTTTATGTTAAATGATGTTTGTTAGATGTGTGTGATGATGATGTCGGACAATGCTTGTGTTTTTTTTAGATGTGATTACAATGATGATGCCCTGCTAGATTTTAGATTTGTGTGCTAGCTAATTAATGACGTTTATATGTGCTAGAGGTATATATAATTAATTAGATGACGTTAGCGAATTTAAATGTGTATTTTAGGTGATGCTTATGTTTGTTAGATGGTTATCATCATGATGTTTATTTTTATTAAATGATCTTTATTATAGATTATGTATTGGTGAACTTATATCAAAATTTTATATATGAAACATAGAGACTTAATTTAAATAAAAAATGCAAAGATACTTTTATAAATTACAAAGTTCAATATGGTTGAAACTATAATTGTAAAATTACCATAAACATTTTTCTATTGCATAGATAGTTCATATATATATTCATTTTAACTAATTTTTTTTTCAAAAAACAAATTACATATGAATAAATGTTATTTTCCATTGTACTAATTACTCTTTTTTAATAGACTCTTCTACACTAAAAATTGTTATTATAAAAAGTTATGATCTTGAATGATAAGCATTCTATTTACCCTAAAATTTTATGGATGCAAATTAATCTTCCTATTGTTATCTTTGTCATTATTTTGTCGATTGCTATCAAATTTTAAATTACTTCATTAATTGTGGTTTGACTCGACATTGGGGGCATAATTTTATAAATATTTCCAAAAGCAATGATAAAAGTATGTAAACTAGCAAACACTTTAGTTAAAAATCAAATTATCACAAAATCATGTTAGAAATTTAATTTTTAAATTATAAACCACATTATTTGTTAAATAATTTACTTTTAAATCTACAAAATACATGAACATAAACTCAATTTTTGAATCATCATGTTAACATATCATAAAAAATGTTGTACTATTAAACATGCATATCAACCATATTATTACTTCTAATGTCAACATAGATTATTAGGATAAATAAGAAACTATGTAAATTAAAATATTACCATTCAATATCTAAACATGTTGCCAACTATAAAAATATTATATGTCGTTGCATATATATTAAATTAAAAAAATTAATTAAATAACTCATGCATGGTTTAAAATATTCACAACTCAAATGCTCAAGTGTAAAAACCTTTGCGAATCTTACCAATTATATGAAATGCCAACTATAAAATGTTTGGTGAAATTTTTCCAAGAACATGTTTTTTTTTTTTTTTGACAAAAAAGGGTAATGGATTTTTAATTATAGAAAGCAGTGGCGTAGCCACTGGTGTAGTTATAAAAGGGTTGAGCTACGCTCTTCTTAACGGTTACAAGGCCTGAAGGCTATACTTTCCTACCAGGTGAAGGAAATTTTAAAAGATAACAATACATTAACTGTGGAGGCTTCTATACGAAACGCCTTCTTCGCTGCGTTAATAACCGATCTCCATTCCCTGCTTCTGAGATATTGGTCAAATTACTTTGGATCTCCCTTCTTGGACTGGTCCCGCTCCTCCTTCCATTCTTTGTTCAGTTGTTCCATTTTTTCTTCCAAGCTGCTAATTCTGTTTTCAAACTCTTCTTTAGGATCTTTGAGTTATTTTCGTAGCTTTCCCAGCTCCTCTGTTAGCTTGCAATTGGTTGAGGTGATATCAGCTTCAAGCATTTCCAAGCGCCTTCCTGCATCGATGTCTAAGTTCTGGAGAAAATCCAATTGATGTTCCAACATTTGCTTGAGACGTTGCAGGTTGTCTTCCAATGAGTTAAACCTTTCTTCAGTCATGGGTTTGCTACCTGAACTGGACACCACCGCCTTTGCTTTCCTTGCTTCTCCTGGACTGCCACAACTGTGCACACATTTCTTGTCTTTGATCACTTTGCCTCTACGTGATTGTCTCACTTGCTCTCGTATGTGCTCTGAATGAGGAGGCCCTTCCCTATTTCCTTTTTAAACTACAGGCTCTTCCAGATTCGCCCCCCATAACCGATTCGCGTGATCTGAGAAGCATGGGTGTCTTGCTGGAGTGATGGATTTCCCTGGAATTTCAACAACCAAATGATGAATAAGTACATTCATTCTGACATTTTCTTTGTCTTTGAGTGCCTTGGGTTCGCTCCTATACCTTCTATCATGTGACTTTTTTTCTTTCCAGCTCGCGCCCCTTTCAACTTCCTGTCTTGTTTCCCAGGCCTCATGGTAGATCCATTCTAGTTGTGGTTCCATTAATTTGTAAGGTTCCAATGTGTGAGAGGGCTCCTTTGTTGGCCTCTGTGTCTGCTAATGCGTTCAGATTCTGGAGGACATGGTAAAGCTTGTAAGTTCGGAGATTTCTAAGGAGGAGTTGAATTTTCTCCAGAATGTGGTGGAGTTTTGCATTTTTAACTCTGTTACGGAGGATTAAGGCTTGGATTATTAACTGGGAGTCCCCTATTATTACCAGATCTTGGACATTGTGATTAATTGCTTGGTTTAGCCCTTTCCAGAGGGCCAATGCTTCTGCTCTATTGTTAGTTTCTATTCCAAGTCCCCAAGCAAATTTGAGATCCAAGTGTCCTAAGGGGCTGACCAGGACCCCTCCTCCACCTGCCCAACCTGGATTTCCTTTGGAGGCCCCGTCAAAGAACAAGATATGCTTGTTTTCCTTTCTCTGCCATTCTTCGAAATCTTGCTCCTCCTTCCGAATTTCCAAGGTTTCCTAGCGTGATTTGTTACCTGTTTGTTGTTGCCGATCTTGGAGTTTAAAATATTTAATCCATTGTTCCTCTTCCAGGTCTAGAGGCCTTGAGTTTTTTACCTTGTAGACGTATGGAGCGCTCTCCCCAAAGAAGGCCTTTATCTTAGTTGCAACTTGAGCTGGGCTGCTTTTGGTCTCCTTAAATAACCTGTTATTTCGTTCGAGCCAAATATTCTAGAGAATGAATTTTGGGAGAGCTCTCCAAAGGGTGGAGATTTGGCCCTTTTTTTCTATCTGGAAGGGGCAAAGGGAACTCCAGTTTTGGAGCAGGGTGTTGGTCTCTTGAGGTAAAGCGAAAGTGTTAGCCTGCAGTCCTAGAGCTAGTTGCCAAACTTCCTTAGAGTACGCGCAACTTAGGAGTAGATGGTCTGTGGTTTCTTCTTCTTGAAGACAGAGAGGGCATCTGTGAGGGCCTTCCCATCCTCTTCTTCTTAAGTTTTCTTCAGTTAGGATACCTCTATGTGCCAGGGTCCAAATAAACATATCTATATTTGGGATGGATTTGGAGGCCCAGATTGCTCTCCAAATTGTTGGGTTTGGGGGGATGTTAGGGACAACTACTATGTGTCAATACCTAGCTGCGGTAGTGTAAATTCCAGAGCGTGTTCCCCACCCTCTCTTGTCTTTTTTTATTTCTTTTAGGGGGGATTTCCCTTGTAGGAAGAACATCAGAGTGTTCCATTCCTCTTCTAAGTCTGGTGGTCTGTTAGCTATTTCCCACCTTAACCAAGCTTTGTGTTCATCATTTCCGCAAGCTGAAATGTCGCACAGACTATTTAGGTTCTGAGTTCTCATCCACTCCTTAAGCCTGTCAAGATCCTGTCGCGAGCCTAGAGGAGGATCTCCCATGATTGAGTCTTTACAAACATTGATTTCTTTTCCATTTCCTGGTATCCATGTGAGGTGAGGGCTAAAGTGTTTCAAAGCTTTCTGGCACAGAGAAAAGATTGGGGATCCTTTCTCCACCAAAGTTGGGCGATCTAGGCATTTTTTCCTTGGGCCTCAAAAATACTTCTTCCATAGCACTTTTTTACTCTAGGAGGAAGTCCAAAGAATCTTTGCTCCTAAGGCTAAATTTTGAGCATGGATGTTTTTAATTTGAAGTCCTCCTTCAAAGATGGGCTTAGAGACTTTTTCCCAGCTTATTAGGTGCAATTTCCTCCCTGACTGCTTTCCTCCTTCCCATAGGAATCTTCTGAACAATGCTTCGATTTTCTGGATCATGGTAATAGTGGCTAGTAACAGGGAGCTTTGGTAAATCGAAATGCTTGCTAGAACTGCTTTGATGAGGACCACTTTGCATGCAAGGTTAAGCCAACTTGTTCCCCAGGAGTTTATTTTGTTTTTCAACTTGTCTATCAACAAGTTCCAATGTGAAGCCTTTGGCTTGGCTTTGTAGATTGGGATTCCCAAGTAATTAAAAGCATCCTAGTTGGTGCAGCCTTCCATTCCCATTACTCTAGAAATGTCTAGCATTTCCCTAGGCGTAATGTTCCATCCAAAGATCTGGATTTTGGTCAGGATTATAACGCTGCCAGAGATTTCTGTATAAGCATCTAATTCTTTTTTAAATTTCCTTGTTGTTTGCAAACTCGCTCCTCCCATCAGCAGAGTGTCATTCACAAATTGGGCGTGATTGATGTCCTTAACCCCTGGGGCTATCCTCAGGCCTAGGAGATTGTTGTGCATCTAGAAATGGTCCAATTGGAAGCTAAGAACTGATGCCTGGATGGCATAAAGAAGAGGAGAGAGGGAGTAGCCTTGCTGGAGTCCTATGGAGGCTTGGAAGAACTTAGTTGCCTGTCCATTTACTAGTGGGGCTATCCAAGGGGAGCAAATGAATGGTTTTATCCAGTTTACAAATGCTGGGGCAAACCCAAAATTTTCCATGACTATGAACATAAAGTTATGACTAACTCTTTCAAACGCATTAGTAAGATAGAGTTTTATTATCATACCTTTGTCTTTCCTTCGAATGCTTGAGTGCAGGGCCTCTTGAACGAGGATGATGTTGTCCACAATATGTCTGCCTTTTATAAAACCCCCTTGATTTTCGGGGATGATTATGGGGAGATTTTTTTTAATTCTATTGGCTATTACCTTTGTGAGGATTTTGTAACTTGCATTATAAAGGGATATTGGCTGGAACCTTCCAAAATTGACTGCTCCTTTTTCTTTCAGGATAAGAGCAAGAAAAGATGAATTTTTTCCACCTCCTAACTTGTTGCATGTCTGAGATTTCCAGATCAATTTTGTAAGGTCTGATTTGATAATACCCCAACAATGTTGATAAAATCTGGCTATGAAGCCATCTGGACCTGGAGCTTTGTCTGGGTTCATCTGATCAATTGCCTCTTTTATTTCTTGCTGAGTGACTTCCTTTGTTAGACTATTGTTGACTTCTTCTTGGATGAGATTCAGGACAAGTGAGAGAGGGTAAGCTTTGGAGTCAATTGCAGATCTTTGAGTTTCTATGTAGAGAGTTTCGAATGCATCTGTCGCATCTACTTTTATTCCTTCAAAGTCTGTTATTTTTTGATTTTGGACCTGAATTTTTGTGACTTTCTTGAACTGCTTTCTTTCCTCAGCTTGTTTATGGAAGTAGCTAGTATTTTTATCTCTTGCTTCCAACCAGAGACTTCTGAATTTCTGTCGCCAGTAATGTTCCTCCTCTTGACAGGCTTGATGCCGATTTCTTTGGAGTTTTTCTTCCTGGTGCAAGATTTCTTGGGTGATTTCCTAATTTTCCATGTCAAACTGATGTTTCCCTAGTTTCTTTTGGGCCTCTTGGCGGTTTACAATTGGATTTGAATGAGTTTTGACCCAAGACTTTAGCATTGATTTTAGTTTCCTGATTTTCTCTTCCCAAACAAAGAAGGCTGAGCCTCTTATTGTATCATTCCAGGTTTTGGTAACCAAATTTTGGAAGCCTTCCTCATGGATCCAAGCTGGACTAAATCTGAAGGGGATTGACCCAAGATTCTTATCTTGTGATACTTCTAACAGGATTGGTTTGTGGTCTGACACACTATGTGGGAGAATCGAAGAGATGGGAGTGAGGCCCAGTATTAAGAAGGAGCTTTGGACTAAGAACCTGTCTAGCCTAGCAGCAATGTGCCCCGATACCCTCTTGTTTGACCACATGTATTTTCCTTTAGTTGGTTTGATGTCTTCCAGCTCCCAATTAGATATGATATCTTCTACCCATTCTCTTGCTAGGTCTCGCACAATGGAGCCCCCTTTTTTTTCGGAAGAAGATAGGGTCACATTTAGGTCCCCCCCAATTATGATATTATCAAGATCTTTTAGGAGTAGGAAATATTTTAAGGTATCCCAACAAATTCTTTTTTCCTCCAAAAGGGTTGGCACATAAAGATCGAAGAGACTTAGCAGTCTTCCAGTTTCTTTGTGAAGGAGGCTGGTGAAGATCCAATGCATGCTAGTTTCAGAATTGACTAGATCAAACTTCATAGTGTTCCAGAGGGTGTCTATACCTCCTGAGGCTCCTCTTGCACTTTCTGCTATTCCTTGGATTATTTTCTAGAGTTCTTTTGTTGTTTTGAGGAAGTTGTGCTCTTCCATCTTGGTCTCCTAGATTAGTAGAATATCGGTCTTTATGGTTCTTATGATATCTTTTAGTGCTTCTTCCTTCATTTTTCTATCGAAACCCCTACAATTCCAGGATGTTAGTTTCATGATTGACCTGGGGGGGATGTGTGGGCTCCTTGAAGAGCCTTGGAGTGATTTCTTGTCTGTCTGACATTGATCAATTCTCTGATTGTTGGTTGTGAGCCATTCAAGATGTCTTTGTATGTTTCCTTGTCTCTTTCTTCTTTCTTGGATTTTCTTCCTCTGCCTGTTTTCTTTGGGGTGACCAAGGTGTCACTTGCGCCTTCGTATTCACTTTATGAGGAGACCTCTCCTTCCTCTATGTCTCGACCTGCATCCTTTTCTGCGGGCGTCTTGCCTTGCTCTTCTTCTATTTCTGGGGCAGGTATTCCTTTGGTTTCTGAGATTGATTTCCTTTGCACTTCTTCAGCTGATGGAGCTTCCTGTGGTACTTCTCCTGCAGTTTCCCCTGCCTGACCCTGATCCAGTAGTCTAAAATTGTTCTCTGTCATTACTTCTGGTTGATTTTCTTGTTCCTTGGGCTGTGGGGGAATTGTCTTTTCAGTCCTTGGACCTTTTTCTTTGGTTGTAGTTTTCCCTTTTCTTGGATGTTGCCAGCCTTCTCCATTTTCTTTCTCTTTGCTTGGGTTTTTAGGGCAATTTCTTTGGAAATGGCCATATTCGTGGCATCCCCTGCATTTGAAAGGTAGTTGTTCATAATCAAGCTTCTGGTAATGCTGCCAGTATCCAACCTTTAATTTGATTGCCTCTGGAAGGCCCACCTATAGGTCCACTTCCACACAGATGCACACAGAGGAGTATTGATCTTTAGGATCCGCTCTGTCAATATATTGACCAAGCCCATTTCTGATTACTTGGAACAAGGAGGGGTTCCAACAGTGGATCGAGAGATTTGGGGGCCTGACCCACACTGGGACATCCTTGGGTACTTCTACCATAGTATCAAATATTAGAGTCCAATGATTCAGATAAAGCCCTTGAGAGCCCATGAAGTACAGGCCATTCCTGAAGATAAGATTTCTGTCTTCCTGGGAGATGAATTCAAAGATGAAGAATCCTCTTCCCACCACATAGCAGGTTACACTATTCTTGATCCGCGGTCACTAGTTTCTTTGGATCCAATTATCTGTGGTTCGAGCTGATGACCAAATCCCCATGAATTGTCTGACCAGTCCACGATTTGACAGAGAGATTGTTACTCGCATAGGTTGATCCGGGGGTAGATCTATTTCCAGGATCAAGTCGAGCTTCTTGACGAAGCTGCGGGGTTCAGCAGGGGGAAGCTTCTTGCCTTGGGCGGCAAGGAGATTGTGGAAGGAAGTTGCAGTTGAAGGAGGGGGCAGTGGCTCCTCTCCTCAGGGGGCTGCCATAGCAGCAACTGAGAATATTCAGAATCGAAACCCTAGGCAGTTCTTAGCACATGTCATCAGGGTTGAGATTGTTCCCAACTGTAATTGAAAAAATCGATAAATTACTCAAGACTGAGAGCAAAATTGATCGGTTAATACAGCAAGGTGTTCCAAGAACATGTTGTTACGACTTTATCATGATAATAATTCTTAAAATTTTATATAATTAAACATTCATCGACATATAAATATGTTCAAATTCTATTTCAATCAATCGTTCCATGAAATCACAAATAATTTGAAAGACAAACACATTACACATCAAACTGACTATTAACCAGCTAAAATTGTTCAAAGATTTGTTATAATTAACTTAACATTTCCTCACTCACAAGATGAATAAAAAACAATATAATTAGTGAAATAAAGATAACAAAAAGATACAACAACAATATTAATGATAAAATAAAACATGTACATATAACTCTATGTTGTTATCACCCTAATTATCTTCCTCGCTTGGAATGATAACACTGTTGTTCTCAAAAATATGTTTTGATCTAGGGTCGTGTCTTAATTAGAACCACCAATCCCTATCCAACACATCTGGGTTAAAAAACACTTGGTTGCAGTGTTTTGGGAAAACATAATGCTCTGTAGCTTCATCCCACATCTTTCTAGAGTTCATACACATCAACCCACTATCACGATCTTCCTTTACATTATTCCGATCAAAGGTGTCCCACCACTTGCACCTAAAAATAACACATTGGAAAGAAGAGAAGTCCACTCGAATGATCTCTTGTATCTTTCCAACATAGCCTAACATCCCCCATATTAGGTTTTGATCGTAGTGGCTAGCATGACTAGATTGGTCAAACTCAACTTCCACTCCATAGTCTTGTGTCATGCATCCATCATCGACATCCTCTGTGCGAAAATGATGTCCATATGCCTACATAGATGGGAACAAATGCACCTATAAAAATGTGAAAAAATCACAATGTCATGTGTCTAATAAGCTAACCAATAAAATATAAAATATAGATGTTACAATTCAAAGGTGCATTATGAAGTTAAAAATGTACACAAAGAGATTATTGCTGAGTTGTTGCACCCAATCTGTAATATCCCCAAGGACGAGCCTTGTTGTAATCATGTTTATGAGTTGTAAATCATGTTTTATAGGCTGGTGAGCCAAGTTAATATAAGCTGGTAAGGATTATGAGTTTATTAGGCAGGAGAGCCTAAGTGTTAAGGCCAAGAGCCTATTTTTGTATATGTAATTATGCAGAACATTAATAAAAATATGAACACCGCTGCCTACAGGCCGACCACGATGAATGAGTGATGGGGGACTAAGCTTCCATAGAGTGGGTAAGGGATTGGGGGCTGGAAGGTTGGAAAGAGAGGCTAAGTGTTGAGCCTAGGGGCTTAAATCCCTGGGAATAATATTTTAATATTATTCCAAAATCCATGTGAAATATATGTTTTGTCCTAAGTTCCTAGGAGAGGGAACACATGCCGATGGAGCACATGGAACTTCATGGGCGACATGTGTAGACCCATGCACACACATTTTAACCCAAAGATTGAGTCATGGAGGGGGTCGTTCCCCATTCTGTCGTTCGTCTGATGGAACCGAAATATCTCTGCATCTAAGTTCTGTAAGCCTTCTGCGGCTCTGAAACCCGAAGCCGATGATATTTTCTTGAGAAACTGATACCATTGTATCCGAACTGTTTAGTTGATGTTCGACCTCTACGTGAATTTCTTGTCACGCATCCGATAAATGAGTGTTACCTGAACCGTGTTGTGTTTTAATGGCCTGTTAATGTTTCCTGTTTGCACACCCTGCTTTTCCTGTTGCTGTTGTTACCCGTGAGACAACCAAAAGCTATTGTTGTTGCTGTTATTTTGAACTTGCGGTAACTGAATTGGAAACTAGTGGGAGAGTCAGGTTGTTAGGCCGTGGTCGAAGAGGCAGGCTGTCAGGCCTATGAGCATCTCTTTCTAGGTGAAGGAGTCTGCTGGGAAGGGGTTTTCTCCGAGAGAGAGTCCAGCACGAGATACGAAGCTCTGAGACCTCCTAATCCGACCTGTTGCTAAGACCCAGAGAGAGAGGTGAAGCACTGATGGACTGTTCTTGTGAAGGTGTATACTCCTGGGTGGAACATGCATGTGGGGAATGAGAGTCCATGAGTAGTGGGCGTAAGAAGGCATCTTGGGAAGAATCCTTTCGGTTATTTTGTGTAGTTTTCTTGTAACCTCATCCTAGTCTAGGATTCCCTTGCCTTGGGTGGAGCTTGGTCCCAACTTGGGGTTGATCCACTGCTGAGAGTGATGAGCAGTGGGGTCTAAGGCTGGGAGGTTCGTGGAAGGTTTGCACGTGGTTGGTGGAATTACTACAGTTTCAAAGATAAGTATATGCATGTGTTTAAATTCATCTTTTAAATGCATGTCTGTGATGCTTGCAATATTATCATGTATTCCGTTGTGATGATGTTTACTGTTCATTTAATTATTCTGTACGTTAGCAGTAATTGTATGTTTACTCTGTTAGCCATTTAATTTTATTTAAATGCATATTATATAAGTATGAGAATGTTTCTACGTAGTAGTGTTTGCCCGACCATGGGGTTGACGATTGGGGACGTTACAATATGGTATCAGAGCCATAGTTTCCACACTGAGCCTGGATGGGTCGGATAAGTGGTCTTTGGACCCAAGGTATCGAGTGAAATTGTGTTGGAGGAACCAATTTAGAACCTTAGAGCATTCCTGACCACCAAGGAGTTACTTGGCTGTGTTAAGAAGCTCAGGAGGAGTAACGGTAGAATAAAACTACAGTCAGCATGGTATTTGACCAGAGAGAGAGAGCGCTCAACACTTGGAGTATGGGAGCTGTAGGATCTATTCGGAAGGAGAGACCTTTACGACTGTTAGATCCAGAGAAGGTGTCGGAAGGATATCTGAGAAGCCTTTCGGGAGTTCGGCTGTCCGGAAAAGTGGGGAGCGTTGAGACACAGAACCCCAAAACCTGAAACCCTGAAAACCCGAGGAGATATACACCATAGATCTGGGAAAAGACAACGACTGTTGGATCAAGCAGTTTAGCCGATTGTAATTTCAAGAGTTTTGATGTCGGGAGAAATGGGATGTGCTGACGCACCAACTCCCAAAGCTCGAAATTGCGAAATCCCAAAGAGCCGAAGTAGTGAGTCGGACCGACGTCACTTGGAGGGATACAGACACATGGGAGATGTGCCACATACCAGTGGGCCCCGAAGGAAAGTAGATGTAGTGGGGCCAGATGGCATCACCTGAGGTAGCGTGGACCTTCTTAAGTGCACCACATGTCATTGCCTTAGTACTATGTGGGTTGAGAGGTAAAGTAGATCAAAATTTTGGATGTCGAGAGTTGGAGAGGGAAGCAAGTGTGGGAGCCTACAAGTCCAAAACCCTGAAATCCCAAAAACTTCGAAGATGGAAATGCCACGATGGATTTTAGCCATTGGATGATGGGTAAACGGGGATCGTTGATCCACTTGACTTTGTGAGTTCAGTAATCAGAACTCTGGGAGATAGTTTTGTCTGCCTTGAAACTTTTCGAAGGTCGAAAAGATGGGTAGAACCTTGAGACCTAGCGCTGGGTCACACCTTGGTTGCATGGGTTGGGAACTAAGAGGAAAAGGGCTATGGCCTAAGTTTCCTATGGAGTTGAGAAGAGCTCAGAAAATTCCTGGAAAACTGAATGTTTTCTTAAATCTGAATGGTTTTGAATGTGTGGAATTTGTTAAGGAATGACAACCTGACAAATCCCTATTGTCTGCACGTGTGTTTGCAGAAGTTTAACAAGTGCCAAAACCAAATAGAGTTGTCATTGAGAGTAGAGAATGGAAGAGGTGCAGATTGCCTCCAACCCAGAGAATGAAAGAAAAGGAATGGATGGCAACTTGGGAGTCAAAGGATCGAACTCCATTGGGCACGGAAAAGAGATGGATAAGGAAGGGAATATGATGAAAATCATTGAAAGATTACAGAGGGATGCCCAGACTCACCGAGATGATAGCCGAAAGCTCAAGAAAGCCAAAGATCAATAGGGAGAATTCAACTTGAAGATGCTAAGGAGCCTGGATAGGATCAAAAAGAAATTAGAAAAGGAGGGTGACTCGATTAGAACAGGGAGTCCCCAAACTTCTGAGGGGAGAAGATCAAGGAGTGCTGGTAGACACCATCATCACTCCCAAAGTTGCTCTAAGAGAAGGGCACACAGTAGTTCAAGCCGATCTCCTACCAGAAAGAACATAAGATCTGGAGTGGATGAATTGAAAGGATAGATGAACAAGATTAAGCCTCATACGTTTGATGGAGAACATAAGAAGGAGGAAGATGCCAAAACATGGTTGCTTGGCATGAGGAAATATTTCCAACTGCAAAATTATTCCTCTCATGCAGAAGGAAGAATTGTGATGTATCAACTAAAAGGAAAAGTATCCATGTGGTGGGATCAACTTGTGCAGGTGCAACACATCAGAGAGAAAGATATCACTTGGAAAGAATTCAAGAGGTATTTCGAGAGGAAATACCTGACGAAAAGATACTATGACAGAAAGATGAAGGAGTTCTTCAAACTCAAGATGGGCAGCATGACCATTGATGAATACGAACGAAGGTTTTTGGAATTACTGAAGTATGTTCCATTCATCAAAGATGAGGCTGTCAAGATTCAGAGGTATCTAAGTGGATTTCCACCTTCCATTGGTGACAAGATTTAGTATGATGATCCTAAGACTATGTAAGAAATGATAAGAAGAGCGAAATGCTTATATGAACAACAAAGAGAAAATCCTACCTTTCAGAAGGCTTGGGACGACCAGAGGAAGTTCAAGAAAAAGCAGAGGCATAAGGGAAACAAACCTCCCTTTTTTAGAAATAGTCCTCAAGAACAACCATCATTTAGAGAGCCGAGAATGGCAGAAGTGGGGGAACAAAGGCCAAGACAGACGCCCATTCAGTGTTGGGGCTGTAAAGAGAACCACAAGTACATAGATTGTCGCCATAAAAATGGCAAAGCGAGATCTATCCATAATGTTCAACAAGCTGAAATAGTGGAGGACATGGGCAGTAGAATGCCAAGGATCTACGCAACCCTAGACAACAATCAAGCTAAATTTCAATTGCACATGATTGAAGTGGAAGGTATGATTAACAACCAAACATTTACTATTTTAAATTATTCAGGGGCTAGCCATAGTTATATAGATCCCAGAGTGGTGAAAGGGATGCATTTATCAAGAATAA
The DNA here is from genome assembly GCA_009831015.1 of Picea engelmannii. NCBI lineage: Eukaryota > Viridiplantae > Streptophyta > Pinopsida > Pinales > Pinaceae > Picea > Picea engelmannii. The sequence continues at coordinate 132,162 of ML812166.1, forward strand.
AACATGAAAAGTCTTGGTTAGTGCAGTTGGCTACAAGAACCAAGAGGAAAGTCACTGAGTTGGTTAAGTCTTGTCCTGTGAACATGAAGGGATTGAGCATGAAGGTTGAATTGAATATTCTGCCTTTAGGCTCTTATGATTGTTTAATTGGGATGGACTGGTTGGACCAGCACCATACCCTCTTGGAATGTCATAACAAGGAATTTACTTGCCTAGATGAGGAGGGGAATCGGAAAACAGTCGAAGGAATTCCCAGGGCTATTGTTGTCAGAGAGATTTCAGCATTATAGCTGAAGAAATGCTACAGGAAAGGCTGTCAGTTGTTTACAACCCATATGGAGGAAGCATCTAAGGATGAGGTCTCAAAGATTGGAGACCATGCGGTACTAAAAGATTTTGAAGATGTATTTCAGGAGGTACCCGGACTACCTCCGAAGAGAGATATTGATTTCTCTGTAAATTTGATGCCTAGAGCAGCTCCAATGTCGAAAGCTCCTTATAGAATGAGCACACTAGAGCTGAAAGAACTTCAGTTGCAACTTGAAGAGCTTCTGAGGAAGGGGTACATTCGCCCAAGCGTGTCACCTTGGGGTGCCCTGATCCTGTTCATAAAGAAGAAGGATAGGACGTTGAGGCTGTGTATTGATTTCAGACAGTTAAACAAAGTAACTGTTAAGAACAAGTACCCTCTGCCGAGGATTGATAACCTCTTTGATCAGTTGAAAGATGCGAAGATATTTTCGAAGATAGATCTCAGATAGGGATATCACCAGGTAAGAATAAAGGATGAAGACATCAACAAGACCGCCTTTAGAACAAGGTATGGTCATTACGAGTTCACAGTGGTTCCGTTTGGACTGTCGAATGCACCTGTTGTTTTTATGTGCTTGATGAATGGTGTATTCAGGGACTATCTAGACAAGTTTGTCATAGTCTCCCTGGATGACATTATGGTGTATTCCAAGTCAGAGGAAGAGCATGAACAACACCCGAGGATGGTGCTACAAGTGCTAAGAGAGCACTAGATGTATGCCAAGTTGAGCAAATGCTCATTTTATCAGGAACATATCCATTACTTGGGGCATATTATCTCGAAGGATGGGATAGCTGTAGATCCTGAGAAGATTGAGGCCACCAGAGAATGGTCAGTGCCAAAGAATGTGACATAAGTCAGATCCTTTATGGATCTAACTGGTTATTACATAAGGTTCATCGCAGGGTTGTTGAGGATAGCTCATCCTATCACTTCTTTGCAAAGGAAGGAGAAGATGTTTATGTGGACAGAGGATTGTGAGAGAAGCTTCCAACAATTGAAGCAACTGTTAACTGGTGCTCCAATCCTAAGGATCACAGACCCAAATGAAGATTTTTTGGTATGCACCAATGCATGCAAAGAAGGACCAGGAGGAGCCCTCAGTCAGAATGGATTCATAATTTTTTATGAGTCCATGAAGCTGAAAGAGCACGAAAATAATTATGCCACTCACGATTTGGAGTTGGCAACAATCGTTCACGCTCTGAGAAAATGGAGACATTACCTCATGGGGAGGATATTTGAATTGAGAACATACCACAATGTTCTGAAATACTTGTTTAACCAGCCCACCCTAAACTCTAGGTAGAGTAGGTGGCTGGAGTTTTTGTGTGAATACGACTTTGATATCAAGCATATTAAAGGGAAGGAAAACAAGGTGGTTGATGCACTCAACAGAAAGGTGCACAACTTACATGCTACAACCATTAGCATGTACCAAACTAATATAAAGGGAAGAATTTTGGAGGCTGCAAATATAGATTTGTAGTACAGAGATTTGGTAGCAAAGCTACAACAAAGTAAGATGCCACATAAAGTGGAGATTTATAAACTAGGGGCTGATGGAATAATTATGTACAAGAACATAATTTATGTACCTAATGTCCAGGACTTGAAACATATGATTTTGCTTGAAATTCATAATGTCCCTTATGCAGGGCACCCTGGATATCAGAAAACCGTGGCAACAGTCAAGAGCCATTATTTTTGGCCAGGTACGAAGAAATATATTGTAGAATACATCACTAGATGTATGGAATGCCAAAAGGTTAAAGATGAGCATAGACACCCAACAGGGTTGCTGCAACCTTTACCCATTCCTGAGTGGAAGTGGGAAGTGGTGACAATGGATTTCATCACGGGATTGTCCAGAACAAGCAAGCAACATGATTCCATTATGGTGGTGGTCGACAAGCTTACAAAATCTGCCCATTTCATTATGTTAAAGACCACTCATAAGGCAACAAATGTTGTTGATATTTTTATGAAGGAAGTGGCACGATTGCATGGAATTCCCAAGACAATTGTGTTTGACATAGGCCCGAAATTTACCTCAAATTTTTGGAAGGGGTTATTCAAGGGATTCAAAACGAATCTGAATTTCAGTACAACTTACCATCCCGAGTCGGATGGGCAGACAAAGTGGGTGAATCGAGTGATAGAAGACATACTGAGAATGTATGTGATGGACAAACCATTGAAATGGGAAGACTACCTACACTTGGTAGAATTCGCCTACAACAATGGGTATCAAGCATCGTTGAAGATGAGCCCATTTGAAGCACTTTATGGCATAAAGTGCAATACTCCAATAAGATGGCATAATCCAGCTGACAAAGCAGTAGTTGGGCCAGAGTTGCTTAAGGAAATGGAAGAACAGATGTTAAAAATTAAGCAGAATTTGAAAGCTGCCCAAGATAGACAAAAAAGTTATGCTGATAAAAACTGAACCCACAGGGAATTTAAAGTGGGTGACCATGCTTTCTTGAAATTAAAATCTAACAGAAGTTCCTTGAAGCTGGGAAACTGCGCCAAGTTGGCAGCCAGATTTTGTGGGCCATTTGAAATCCTAGAAAGGATTGGGCCAGTTGCATATATGCTTGCATGACCTACATCCATGAATTTACATAATGTGTTTCATGTTTCATTGCTTAAGAAATATATACCTGATGCCAATCATGTTATCGATTGGAATGTGATTCAGGTGGAGCAAGAAGGTGTCCTGCAAGTGCATCCTGTGTGCATATTGGACAGGAAAAGAAAACATCTCTGGAATCGAGCTATAGGGCTTGTAAAGGTCCAGTGGACCTGGTATGGTCCCGAGGACGCGACATGGGAGCATGAGGATGCTATGCGGGAAAAATACCCGCATCTTCTTGAAGATTTTAGAAATCTTGTTGATACTGTGTGAAAGTTGCACTGAGGACAGTGCAAAAATAAGGGTAGGGGATTGTAATATCCCCAAGGACGAGCACTGTTGTAATCATGTTTATGAGTTGTAAATCATGTTTTATAGGCTGGTGATCTAAGTTAATATAAGCTAGTAAGGCTTCTGAGTTTATTAGGTAGAAGAGCCTAAGTGTTAAGGCCATGAGCCTATTTTTGTATATGTAATTATGCAGAACATTAATAAAAATATGAACACCGCTGTATGCAGGTTGACCATGATGAATGAGTTATGGGGGACTAAGCTTCCACAGAGTGGGTAAGGGATTGGGGGCTGGAAGGTTGGAAAGAGAGGCTAAGTTTTGAGCCTAGGGGCTTAAATCCTTGGGAATAATATTTTAATATTATTCCAAAAGCCATGTGAAATATATGTTTTGTCCTAAGTTCCTAGGAGAGGGAACGCATGCAACTTCATGGGAGACATGTGTCGACCCAGACACATGCATTTTAACCCAAAGATTGAGCCATGGAGGGCATTCATTCCCCATTCTGTCGTCCGTATGACAGAACCAAAAAAGACCTGCGTTTGAGTTCTGTAAGCCTTCTGCAGCTCTGAAACCTGAACCCGATGATATTTTCTAGAGAAATCGATACCATTGTATCTGAATTGTTTAGTTGGTGTTCAAAATCTATGTGAATTTCTTGTCACGCATCTGACAAACGAGTGTTACCTGAACCGTGTTGTGTTTTAGTGGCTTGTTACCATTTCCTGTTTGCACACCCTGTTTTTCCTGTTGCTGCTGTCACCCGTGAGCTAGCCAAAAGATGTTGTTGTTGCTGTTATCCTGAACTTGTGGGAGCTGAATTGGAAATTGGTGGGAGAGTCGGGTTGTAAGGCCATGGTCGAAGAGGCAAGCTGTCAAGCCTGTTAGCATCTCTTTCCAGGTGAAGGAGTCTGCTAGGAAGGGGTTTTCTCCCACAGAGAGTCCAACACCAACTATAGAGCTCTGAGACTTCCTGATCTGGCCTGTTGCCAAGACCTAAAGAGGGAGGTGAATCACTAATGGAATGTGCTTGTGAAGGTGTATACTCTCAGGCATAATAGGCATGTGGGGAATGAGATTCCATGAGTAGTGGGCATAATAAGGCATCCTGGGAAGAATCCTTCCAGTTATTCTGTGTAGTTTTCTTGTAACCTCAACCTAGTTTAGGATTCCCTTGCCTTGGGTGGAGCTTGGTCCCAGCTCGGGGGTGACCCACTGCTGAGAGTGATGAGTAGCGGGGTCTAAGGCTGGGAGGTTCATGGAAGGTCTGCATGTGGTTGGTGGAATTAATACAGTTTCAAAGATAAGTATATGTATGTGTTTAAATTCATCTTTTAAATGCATGTCTGTGATGCTTGCAATATTATCATGTATTCCATTGCAATGATGTTTATTGTTGATTGAATTATTTTGTACGTTAGCATTAATTGTATGTTTACTCTATTAAGCCATTTAATTTCATTTAAATGCATATTATATAAGTATGAGAATGTTTCCGCGTAGTAGCGTTTTACCGGCCGTGGGGTTGACGGCCGAGGACGTTACACAATCCCTATGTTTAGTGCATCCTTTTCAACATGCAGTTAACGACTGGATGCACCGTATTTCTCTTTGACTTGGTCAACAACCCAACTATTGGGGCATATCATTGGCATATTTTCTTTTAAATGATGAGGATAAGGCATGCTTCTACCATTCAACTGTCTAAATTCTTTCTTGTCACTGTCTCATTTCCTCCTCTTCTGTTCGTACAATGCGACCCATGAATGTGTTACCTCCGAATTGTAAAGAATGAATTTATCGATTTCATCAAATTTTGAATTCGGTGATGTGTGTGTGTGTGTGTGTGTGTGTGTATTCATGAAATCAAACCGACATATAGTATGTATCATATCAAAATATACATTATGAAGTTAAGTGAATATTTATTGTGTAGAAATTTGACAAACGATAAGTCACTTACTCTTTATCAAGCGCCTTTTTCCACTCATTTTCTTTTTCCACTCATTTGGAGAAGCTCCCCTTCTATTTTGTCTTCATCCCTTTCATCATCCAAAATCACCATACCTGGTGTTGTTGATCTGCTTGATGTACTCACTGGCATAATAGAAATACTCTTATGATATCTACCCCTCTGCCATAGACCCCTCCAAATTTTCCCTTTGTCGAACAAATCCTTTCAATTTCTTCATGTACCTCTCTAAGAAGAACATCCAACGATAGGAGACCACTCTGACTAATTGAAACTCATCTAGTAGGTGATTTAGAATATGAACTTGCACGTCCATGAAACTCGTCGACAATTCCTTCTCAAACATACAAACAATCTCAACTATCTCTTGATGCCATCGTGGAATGCTAGCCATACAAATCTTCTTTGATGTGATCCAATGTAAAAATGTAGATAATTTGTATATGGAACGTCGTAGGTCCCGGGGGAAGTCATGGTTCACACACCCATGCATGAGCATAGGATAATTACACTACAAGGTAAACACAAACAAAATTAATTATGTTTTATCCCATGGCATGAATTTATAAAACAAATAAAAATCATGTTTTTGACATACATACTCTTAGAAGGTTCAAATGGTCATGTCATTTTAACCCCGACAAATGGTCTTCCATAGTGAAGTTGCACTGTAGTGAAGACCCATATAAAGAAGGCACCTTCACACCCAATATAACTTCCTTTGCCAAATGAAGATCAACTTTCTTCAATATCCATGATACACCACCTTCTTTGAAAGACCAAGAGGGACCAACCTCTCCTCTACTTTCTTTTCTTGGCCAATGTTTCTTTTTAATTTTTGAAGAAATAAGATCTCTCCTAACAACCAATGTGTCAATTTATTTTGATGATATGTGGCTCCATAAATAATATGAAACATTTTTAAATACATGAATGGGATCTAGTAAGTGGGCAATCTTAATATGCTCCCAATATGGGAGCTCATAAAAGACATATTTCATTTTCATCCCAATGGGAAATTTCTCAACATAGGTGTCGAAGAATTCTGGATCATCGAACATAGGCTCCCCATTTGAATCAAACATTTATGTAATCTCCTCCTTCTCTCTCTCATATGCTCTAAGCCATTCTGCTGGTGTCAATATTGCAGGCCTTTGGGTTCTCTATGGTTTACCATTGAAAGCGGATGTTGCTCATTTGTAAGGGTGTTGTTCTGGGAGGAATACCCTAGAGTAGTCGTACACTGGATTTCGTAGGTGTTTGGACCACCTAGCCTTTAGAGAAGGTCCACAACATTTACATCCATGATATCCTTTTGTTACAATACCTACGCAATTATTAATGTATACAGAGCATGTTAGCGTCGAAGATCAGAACAATCGCAATGAATTAAATATGCAAAAAAATATTGTTACGTATATAAACAAATCAGTAAACATGTAATTTACCAGAGCAAACTCCTACGCCTGGATAATCATGTGTGGTGTAAGCACATATGCCATACAATGTAAAACTCCTCTATGTTGCGATGGGTCTTGATACATCATATACATGTATCGCTTCCCATAATTCCTTCAATTCATCTACCAATGGTTGTAGGTAGACATCCATATTCTTCACTTGTCTTCTACTAGGGACTATAAGATCCAACATAACATGGTCATTCTTCACGGACAACCATGGGGGGATATTGTTATTGATCACTACTACAGGCCAAACAAAATAGTTGTTGTTTTGGAGGGAATATGGGTTGATGCCATCCATGGCTATGCTGAGTCGTAGACTTCACACTTCATTCTTGAATTTTTCGGGCCATGTATCCTCTATATGCTTCATGGCTATTGAATTTGTTGGGATTCACATAAATCCCAACTCACTTCTATGTGAGGCATGCCATCCCTGCAACATAACTAATTATTTGCAACGAAAGAGACTTTGAATCCTTGGGATTATAGGCATGTGCCTCAATATCTTTGAATCCTCTATATATAATACAATCATTCAAACATGCATGATATGATATGTACTCAACACCCAATATTTTCAACATTTGCTTTGCCTCTTCGCAGCTACTGGGCAAGACATTATCACTCGAAAGAGCCTTATCTTTGAATAATATTCAATTAGTGGGAAATATAAATGTACAATGATCCAGGTGGATATCGGTGGCCACCCACCTATTCCAACTGGCTCAAAACAATTTGTTGGCAATTTACCATTTTTAACAGTTTTTCGAAACTTCCGGGGCCATTTTAAGGGTCGAAAATGACGTTTTTTTCACGATCAGGCACCTCAATGCTATATCAAGGCTTTTATTGAGACCCAAAAATGAATCTCCTCGTTGATACCTTTCCAACGAGCTATCATGTGCCCCAAATGGAGATTGTATGCCAAAGTTAGGCCCCTGGGAAGTTGATACACCAAACTACCAAAAATGGGGTCCACAAAACTGTTGGCTTTTCATCTTCCGGGGTTAGGGTTTTGGATTTTATTTATGCTAAAAAGGAATTTGGAGCCTCATTGTAACAATCATATTCTTGCGAATGAGCGTAGCCATCACATCTCTTCTCAGAGATACGATGCCACCATTCTAGCGAGTCTTTCACTTTGTATTTCTACAGTTTTGTACATTTCTCTCATTAATAGAAATTGTGTATTACTGTATATTTGTGTTTATGGTTATAACTGTGATATATATATTTTATATTATTGGATATCTCAGATATCTCTGTACATTTCTTTATTATATCTCTACTCTCATTTCATGTCGAAAATAATCCGGATTAGTGGTATTAGAGGAGGTTGCTCTTGATCGATTTTTAGTGCATGTCCCCGAAAAGGTCCGAGTATATAAAGTTGGGTCTCGATCTTGTCTCTCTTGAGGAAAATTGCTCTTGCACACCCAAGAAACCTTCCATGGCGAAAGAAAAGAAATATCACAGAGCAGAAGATTCTATTAATCTGTTGCTTGAGCAATCTCTCACGCGACAGAGGGACGAAATGATGGATAATTTTTCCCACGTCCTTCAACATCTGTCGATAACAACAGGTGCATCTTCATCAAGCGACCACTTTGGAGGCAAATCTCCTTTCAAGGTACACGTTAATTTTTATATTCCCGTATTTGAAGGTCAGATAAATGCAGATGCCCTAGAAAAATGGTTAAATCTGCTAGAAGGTTATTTCTATGTTCATAATTTTTTCCACAGGAAAAAGATCACCTTCGCACTCCTTAAGGCTCTCCCCCTTGTCAAACATTGGTGGGAAACTTACTGAGAGAATAGTTCCACATAGGAGTCTGAAATATATGGGGCCGAGCCCACTTGGGATTTTTGTGTGGATACGGTCAAGGAACAATATTATCCTATTGGTAACTATGACGACTAGTAGATGAGACAGACCACACTACGGTAAGAGAGGGTCCAAACAGTGTCGTATTTCACAAATACTTTCCATACCTTGCTCACTAAGTTGGGTATCAAAGACTCCGAGCGACATCTAGTTCTGAAATACCGCGAGGCTCTACATAGGTACATCTAAACCATAATGGATTTTCTGGACATCTCATCACTGGGAGTTTCCTATCAATATGATGTCAAAATTGAGTAGAAATTTAGGTACCAAAACAAACGAGAGTTTAGGTCTGAAAATCCGCAACAACCAAAGTATGGTAAAGACAACCCTAACAACCAGCCTCCAAAAAACCAATCCAATCCACATGAAAAGAAGGGTAACAAAAATATGAAGGACACTGGAAAGTGGTGTGATTTCCACAAAATCCCCTGGCACAACATTGATGACTGTTGCTCAAACAAATAATTTGTGGTCGAGATCAAAGAAAAGGAGCCGAACCCTGATTCATAAAATAATGGGAGAAGACAGATCATCGACGTAGACCCCACTGCTATTGTCGCGACCGCAACAATTCCACCAGAAGAACCAATAGATCCTGAAGAGGGGAGCACCTTTTTCATTCATAGAAGTGGGTGAAGGGGACCTCGCTGCATTTTATTGTTGATAGCAGAAGCCGGAAGAACATCATCTCAGTAGAGGTTGTCAAACAACTGGGATTGTCGACAACACCACACCCACCACCATACAACATCAGGTGGCTTCGCCAAGGATGAGATATTTGTTTCAACCAATAGTGTTGATTCTCATACGACATGCATCCCTTCAAGGACGAGGTATTATGTGATGTTGTCCTACTAGATGTCTGTGATGTTCTTTTGGGCTAACCATATATGTGGAAGCACCATGCTATTTATGAGTCTCAACCCCATATTGTCATTGTTACTCTGTGGGGTCATCTCTACAGGATACCAGAGGTAGTTCCGACTACTGTCCCACCAAAACAGTGCCGCAAGGTAATCTATTATACTGTAAAATTCAGCCTCTTCACAATCTATTCAAAAGGTGAGCATAAGGACATTGCAACCACTACAACCTTGGCCGAAGACCTTTCTTCCCAACAGAAGCAGATTGCAAAAGAGAAAGAAGATATTGTTTCTTCACCTACAATGGCACCTACACATTGCCTAGTCAAGCCAAGATAAAACAGGTTGGTTGAACAGTTTCAATCCCACCAACAACAAGTTCGTGACAGTCTTCAACAAGCCAAACAAACCCAACTTCTCCAGCAAGGCAAGCAACTCACCAAGATTCAGATTCAACAAATGCTTTCCCCTCTCCCCTGAGAACTCAATGCAATGGAGACCATTTATTCCTAAGGATCGATGATTTATCTAGGTGGATATCAATGTCCACCCATCTATTCGAATTGGCTCAAAATAGTTTGTTGGCAATTTACTAGTTTTAGTAGTTTTTCGGGTCCTAAACTTTCGAGGCCATTTTGAGGGCCTAAACGATGTTTTTTCACGATCTATCATATTAGTGATGGCCAAAATCTCCACTTGACCCCCCAAAATGAAGCTACTCGTCGATACTTTTCCAATGAGCTATCGTGCGCCCCAAACAAATATTGTATGCCAAAGTTACTCCCCCGAGAAGTTGATACACCGAACTACCCAAAACGAGTTCCACAAAACTGTTGGTTTTTCATCTTCCAGGGTTAGGGTTTTGGATTTTCTTAATGTTAAAAAGGCCTTTGGAGCCTCATTGTAACAATCATCTTCTTGCGAATAAGTGTATGCATCACATCTCTTCTCAGAGATAAGATGCCACCATTCTAGCGAGTCTTTCACTCTATATTTCTACAGTTTTGTACATTTCGCTCATTAATAGAAATTGTGTATTACTATATCTCTATTGTTACATAGTAATTCCTCCGCGGATAGATGAATCTTACCTTGGAGTACAAGCCCCTAATAGCAAGACATAAAAACACAAGTGGACACTAACATCCCTTTGAATTTAGTTTAACTAATCAGAAAGAGAGAGAAGAAGAAAAGGTGTGATGCACCTAGTTTCAAAGTTTGTCCTCGCTGCTTCCAATCTGAGCTTGATATCCAAACTCCTTAGTGCAATTTGATACCTGCAATGCAATAGACAATAAAGAGAAACACATAACTCCTACTCTACAAGATTAGGTGAAACAAATTCATCAACAAAGATTGAAGGAACAATAGACAAGCATATGCAATAATACACAAGCTTGAAGGAAATAGGCCAAGTATATTAAAATGAGAACCCAAAGAGAATACTTACAAACATGGATGATCATGCAACACTCCTCCAAGCTCCCCTCGTCCAACCTTTTCACGATGCTACCAAGATCATAATTTTGATATCTAAAAGCTTCCCTCTTTTCTCCTTGGAATGGCCTCCTTTTATAGGCTTCTGAGGCTCAACCACCATGAGAATATTTGGGGATTAGTTGAGAATATGAATCCTCCAGGTTATAATCTGATCCTAGGATAGTGCCATAGGATAAAATTCGATCCAAACCAACCTCATCTCCAAGAGCTTGACTTCAGAAAGAGGCGAGATTCTCCAAATTTTCCTCTAACAAAAATCATCGCTCCCCTATAGTTAGAGACAAAGCGTTGATATATGGGGTAGCACTCCCTCTACATGGCCAGGGGGGTGCTACCCTTCAAAAATGCCCAAAAATTGGTCGTTTTTTCCAGTAAAAAGTGTGTTTCTGGCCTTGAAAAGATGGGTTTCTTCCTCCAATATGACTTAGGGATCATGGAAAATGTTCTTCAATGGTTTCAAGGGGTTAAAACACATATAAACACATATAAACACATAGAAAAGTGCATGTGACACTTAGTAAGGTGCATACGACACTTGACAACACTTGTGACACTTACCAAGGTGCATACGACACTTTTATGACACTTGCGACACTTAGGTTGAGATACTTAAGTGTGGAATTTTGATGTGTAACAGATTTTCCCCTAAAGTGTGAGGTCAGAATAGAAACTGATGGCCGAAACACTTTACAATTCTTCAGTGCAAGGGTGTGGAGTTGGAGAACCTGACAGAAGCTACAAACAATCATCAAACAATATTCATATATGTTCCATTTCTGAGGCATGCATACCTATGATCGAAATATGAGATGACTCAAAGTAGGGTCGCCAACCAATACACTGCGTATCCATGAAAAATACTGACTAAGGATATGGCCACTAGAGATACAATGTGGATCCATATCTCCATGACGTGAAATGATCGTAGCCACGAAAAATACACAGTGGAGCTACGAGATGATAAAACATAGCCATGAACCAATACAATGTGGATCTACCTGACATTATATATATCATCATGCTTAAATGATCTCCTTCGTAGCCTGGGAAAAGCAGATAACAAAGTGAACGCTCAACCTAGGGTCTTCATCCCAATCCCAATGTGGTACGAATCCAGCCACGTGAATAGATGATTTGATGTCGAACGTGGTAGAAACCACTTGGTTATTGATCATTGAGGTAAACCATTAAAAAGTGTGAGGGAAATCACCAATGATGTCAATGACTCCCATGGTACCCTAGTACATTCCAATGAATGTGAATAAATGAGTTGAGGTCAAACATTCATGGAATAATCCGATCAAAGGTCAATGATGTAAACTTACTATCGGAAGCGAGGAGGCCTTCCATTGAGGCATGCAGGTCCCAAGGTATTAACTGGTTTCTATGTCAATTTCCCATATGACGTGTTAAAGTCGACAGGAAAAGAATCGTCGAAGGAGGGCCTTGATGTATCCCCCATCATTGACACGAAACTGACACAGGAAAGTGATGTAAGACGATGAATCGAATGAGTATGGATTGACATGGGAAATGGAAACTGGAAATACTGTAGATGGATGGTTTGAAGTGAAACTTCCCTTGAACATGATGAGACATGAAAACTGTCTTGGAAACATTGACTCGACGAGTACCAAGAATGTAATGTGACGACAATAAGAACACTCTTTGACTGGATGAAAAAGTATGGCAACACATGGAATTGGTATGACTCATAGACAAGCAGATTACCCAACTGTAAGATGAGACCCAAACATGTGCCATGTTCAAGGGAGACAATAGTTACCATAAAGGATTCCAAAAAATTGACCCACTTTCTTCAATTTTTGCCCCACCCAGATAGATGAGTACCTCTTTTTCATTTAATGAGCTTGAGGAGGGTAACACATGCTTGATATAACTCACCTTCGGTAAGTTCCTCTTCCTTTATTTAACGAACTGGAAGAAGTAAGGGTTCGTTCCCATATGGGTCCTTCAATGTGTAGTTTAGTGAGTGCAAAGAAGGAAAACTCGATGGTTTTTCATGTTTAGAGAGTCTGAAAAGAACTTAAAGGCGACTCCATGGATGACTTTTTCGTAAATTTAGTCTCCCAGGCCCGAAAAAAGTGTAAACCAATACAGGGGAGAATTCTTCTAATCATGCTTGATTAGAGTGTTCATTTTTCGTAATTAGTCTCGCGAGGCCGAAAAAAGATAAAATACTACTCGAAATATGCCCTTTCAAACCTTTTAACGAGTGTGAAAGGAAGCAAGATCACTCATAAATCTTTTCATGTTTAGAGAACCTAAAAATAGCTTAAAGAAAACTCCAGGGGGTTCCTTTTTCATATAACCTTTACGAGTCCGAAAAAGTGATAAAATTATACTCGGTCACATTCTCATGCATTTACGAGCACGAGAAATAATAAATACTAAGCTCAGAATTGGTTTCATTTTTACACAAGCTTGAAACAAAATTAAACTATGCTTGTAATTTCCCAACGTAATTTCCAAAGGTTTTGAGGGATACCCATGGATGGTTGGTACTCTTCCCCCAACTTGAAAATCTAGCGGCTTAACTTCATAATGATAATAAAAGGCTAGATATATGCCTCCCCAAGCTTTGTTTCATTCGTCAACGCTTATATTTTCACCGATTTCTATACCAGATGAGGAAAAAGGGTCAGCTGAAAAAGGCAGATGAAAGGAAGGTTAAAAAATGAGACCTAACGAAATACTCGACTCGACATCTACACGATCTAGCTAAAGACTCGACTCGATATCTACAAGATCTAGTGAAAAGACTCGACTTGATAGGAGAGGTGAATTTTTCATTTTTTAACGAGCTTGCTACAGAGAGGAAAACCATGCTCATAGCTTCTATTTCATTTTTTAAAGAGCTTGCCACAGAGAAGAAAAACTATGCTCAAGACCTTTGTTTCATTTTTTAACGAGCTTTCCATAGAGAAGCAAAACTATTCTCAAAACCTCTGTTTCATTTTTTAACGAGCTTGCCACAGAGAAGCAAAACTATGCTCAAGACCTCTGTTTCATTTTTTAACGAGCTTGCCACAGATAATAAAAACCATGCTCAAGACCTCTGCTTGATCATGGATTCTAAGAGGACAATGATTTGGAAGGAATACATGTCAAGGGACAAACGTCAACCATGGATTCCAGAATATCTTCGCTAGATGGAAGAAAAACACTCCGGAAGGAATACATGTCAACGAACTCGATAAGGGTAGGGAGATCTATCTTAATAGCCCTATCGAAGAGATTACCATGTCAACTACTAGATCTAAGTCAGGATAAGGGAGAGATTCCCTCTCGTGCGGGGTTGAATGCATGGGGTAGGCCGTCAAATAATTGACCTATGGCGGGGTAGACATTACTGACATGTATGGACTATTCATGGAAGGTGAATGGCTGACCATTAGATGAGGCTCAATGAATGAAAGCTGGTTGATTGTTACTATGTTTCCATTGTGAGGGAAACATATCACTTGAAAGAGAGTGGACACAAAAGCTCTCATAACGTAGACATAGTCTCGCCCTATGAGTAGGTTAAAGTCCAAGGGGTTGTGAACTACCATCACATCGACGTGGACTATTTTTCCTCCCAAAGTAACCGGAAACTGAGGAAGGATCGCTAAAGGTTGAATAACTGTTATGTCAAAGGTCAGCAGATTCTGAGTCACGGGCACAAGCTGTGGCGAATCAAAAGCTTGCCAAGAATTCAGGGATAATATGCTAACAGAAGGACCTTTGTCTATTATAGTGTTAGGAATATTCCTATCACAAACCTGCATGGTCATTTGGAAAGACACATAAGAAGGAAGATGAGGTTCTGTCAAATGATTCCAATTAATAGAAATCATGTGATTGCTTGAAGGGGGTGTCATCGGGACAGGTAGAGTACCCCCTTATCGGGGCTAATCAATATTAACAAGGTAGACCTAAGTGACATCCTCACTCTTTGAATGGGAAGTGGGATCGACTAATGATGGAACCAAATCGACCACTTTGGTTTCACTCTTCAAGGGAGGAGAGGGATCGATCGATGACAGAATTGGATTGACCACTTTGACACTCTTTAGATGAAGAGTGGGGATGATCGATGAAAAAACTAGATTAGTCACTTGGGTTTCACTTTTCAGATGAAGATTCAGGCTTATCGATGATGGAACTAGATCCACTACATGGGTTAGTGGTTCAACCGAGGATGAAACCAGATTGACCACCTGCTCAACTAGACTGACCGGGGATGGAACCAAATTGACTATTTCATCAACTAATGACGGTTTGGGAGAGATCTTATGATAACTAGTTGGAAGTTGAATCTTTTCCAAAAGATAAGAAGCCTCGTCCATACGAGGGCAAAGGTGAGAGTAATGATCACCTTCTCATAACATACAAGGAAATTGGACAGTTCTATTCTTCTTACCAACTTTAAGGTCACCGGTTGAAGGGGTGTTACTAGAATGTTTAGCAGGGGCTAATGACATGGAAGAACACATTTCTAAGACCTTGGGGAGACCAGGGAAATCCCTCAAAAAGTGGTCACCCTTACAAAGCCTGCAAGGGAATTTGGGTTTAGGATTCTTCGTTTTAGGCTTGTTGACTTTATCAACACTCCCAGTACAATTAGCAGTAGGTGGTTTTTTGGATCCAACATGACCTAATGCAGTTGGAGGCTTGGTCTCTTTCTGATTCTTCTTCTTCTTTCTCTTCCATTTCTTCTTCTTCTTATCAACCTGGCTACTTGCTTTAGAGCTTTCACTAGGCGAAGAAGGAGAAAGGTAAGGAGACCTGATGGGTGAAGAAGGTGAAAGGTATACATGAGGTTGATTTGTGGGTGGTGTGCTTACATCCAAAGCATTAGGTGCATTCAAAACACTAGGAAAAGTTGAGATCACCGGAGTGGGGAACAACCAAACTGGTAACCCGATGGTGAGTCTCGAAAGACTCGGTGTGGCAATGCATGGAGGACCAACATTTCCAAAATAAGGAAATGCAAAAGGTTCCTTGGGAAAACGGGTTCCTTTGTTGGTACTCCCAAGAATTGACACCATTGAAAATGACTTGACCTAAGGTCCACTAAGGAAAACAAAAATCACACGCTACAAATCTAAGAAACAAACAATCAAACAAACCTTCCCACATTGAAACCACTAGTTGGTGATGAAATCCAACATCGCGAGATCAATATAGGAAGGGGTTATAATAGAGCAGGTGGATCAATTACGTTGGCGACCTGCTTAACGAACTTACACCTTGGTGAAAGTTCCAACACAATTTTACCCGTGGGTGTATCCTCCAAGGATCCCGAGTGAGTTTGTCCAACATTTGATCTAGGTGTAGCGAAGACTCACCTTCACCGTCACCTTGTGTATCAACCCTACATATATAGGAGACTAAGGTTACCAACTCACAGTCAACCTCCTGATGGGTACAGTCGATAGTCAGGAAGGAACGTATGGGCAGGATAAAAAGTCCAAAATTCTTCAAGAGAACTGAAGACAAGTGGACCAAAATACTACTGAGAACCCTGAACGGATTTAGGATTCACGAAGCTCTGAGACCAAATGAAACCAGTCATTTCTCAGAAAGAACCACCAATATACTATCTTTTCACTACGTGGGTTACGCTTAACAGGGGAAATCTTTGCTTCTCTCCTGCACATGACCTCATGTTTAACCCCTGTGTGAGAGGAGGATCCCAACTATGCTTATACAAACAATTGGATTTACCGCTCCCTAACACAAGATTCTATGTTTGTCTGATGGCTTTGGAAAGTTATCCTCACAACCTATTCCAAATTCCTACACTTTAATCTAATGTATGTTTGCTACTAGATAATATAAAAGTGTCTGGTCAATTTTATAAGCGCTTCATTTTAGGGCTGTTGTTTACTCAAGGGTGCGAAAGTGAAACTTATGATGTTTTATACTCGACTCCAAAAGAATGCAGAATAATGAGATGCAAATATTTTTCTTCAATGAATCCTACATACGGGATGGAGAAGAGGTTCAAATTTCTTCAACTAAAACACCCAATTCTCAAATACAAATTTTTAAATGCAATCTACTACACTACAAAAAAGAAAGAACACAATTATCTTCTTTATTTGATTTTAAAATAAAGAAAATGCAAATCCATTAATGCTTCATTACTTTCAATCAAAATGAAAGAGTCAGATGCAGATACAAAAGACATGAAGCAAAAATATTTCAAACAAAGAATGTACTCAAAGGATAACGAGAACTGAAAGAAATAAGTATAATAACTCACTCAATCAAGGACTCGACAATCGACAAGAATTCAAGGAATATAAGAAAGTTCAGAGAAGAATCCAAAAAATGATAGGGAGAAAGAGAAATCACTCAAATGTCTTGACAAAAAAAGCAACAAGAAAGAGCGATCCAAGATAGGTTGTGATAAGCATAAAGTATCAAATCATTCAAAGAGGAATGATTTGAAAATTAACTTAAGACCAATAAACCTTTGCAGACCTTTTCAATCAGTCAGATAATCATAAACTTTTGCAAGACCCAGATGACAACAAGAAGAAACAAGGCGAATCAATATTGCAATTTGGAAATGGTTGCAAGCTCAAACAAGACAACGAAAAGAGTGATAAGGAACCATAGACTCAACCTAAACAAAGTCACAAGCAAACATACATACTCTCGGCAAAAGACCTCTAACAAAGGACTAAGTAAAACAAAGAATATTTTCCTAGATATGCTCAAAACAAGAGATCAACGCTGCCTAAAACAAAGACACAACACACTATAACGCTCCCTAAGATACCACTGAGGAGCGTTGATCAGATAACCGACACCCTGGTAGCCACTCTAGGTAGTGCTAGTCCTCTAGATGCTTGAAAATAAGCATGAGAAAGAAAACATTCAACAGAGATTGGCTTGGTAACTATGACTATTGCTTGATGAAATATAGGGAAGAGGGAAGGTTAAAAACCAATCAACTAAACAAGATCAAACTAGGAAAAGGTTCAGACGATCCAAGGAAAGACAAGTCAATGTCCTTGCCCAATGGAGTCACCAATTTCTGTTACAGAATAATTCCCTTGTGGATAGGTGAATATTCCCTTGGAGTACAAAACCCTAATACCAAGACAAAAAAACACAAGTGGACACTAACATCCCTTTGAATTTAGTTTAACTAATCAGAAAGAGAGAGAAGGAGAAAAGGTGTGATGCACCTAGTTTCAAATTTTGTCCTCACTGCTTCCAATTCGAGCTTGATCTCCAAACTCCTTAGCACAATTTAATACCTGCAATGCAATAGACAACAAGGATAAACAAATAACTCCCACTCTACAAGATTAGATCAAACAAATTCATCTACAAAGATTGAAGGAACAATAGACAAGCATATGCAAGAATACACAAGATTGAAGGAAATAGGCCAAGTATATTAAAATGAGAACCCAAAGAGAATAATTACAAACATGGATGATGATGCAACACTCCTCCAAGCTTCCCTCGTCCAACCCTTGCATGATGCTACCAAGATCATAAGTTTGCTATCTAAAAGATTCCCCCTTTTCACCTTGGAATGACCTCCTTTTATAGGCTTGAGAAACTCAACCACCGTGCGTAGATTTGGGGATTAGTTGAGGATATGAATCCTTTAAGTTAGGATCTTATCCTAGGATAGTGCGATAGGATAACATTCTATCCAAACCAACCTCATCTCCAAGAGTTGGCCTTCAGAAAGAGGCGGGATTCTCCAAATTTTACTCTAACCAAAATCATTGCTCCCCTATAGTTAGATACAGAGCGTTGATCCTATATCAGTGATCCGTAAATAAGGTAAAGGGGGCGTTGATGTATGGGGTAGCACTCCCCCAGCATTGCGAGGGGGGCACTACCCTTCAAAAATGCCCAAAAAAGGTCGATTTTTCAAGTAAAAAGTGTGTTTCTGGCCTCGAAATGATGGGTTTCTTCCTCCAATACGACTTAGGGATCATGGAAAATGTTCTTTGATGGTTTCAAGGGGTTAAAACACATAGAAACACATAGAAAAGTGCATGCAACACTTATTAAGGTGCATACGACACTTGAGGACACTTGCAACACTTATCAAGGTGCATACAACACTTTTACGACACTTGCGACACTTAGGGTGAGATACTTAAGTGTGGAATTTTGATGTGTAACATATGTGTTTATGGTTATATCTATGATAAATCTCTTTTATTATATTGGATATCTGAGATATCTCTGTACATTTCTTTATTATATCTCTGCTCTCATTTTGTGTCGAAAATAATCTGGATTAGTGGTATCAGAGTAGGCTTCTCTTGAACCCCCTTGACCCGGAACCACTAGTGGTAGTGGAAGCCACACAATAAGCATCCAAACAAGCACCCCCTCTAGATCGAAAGCCAACAATTGAAGATTCAGTTCCCATGCGAGAGATTCCAACCATCTAGTTCGGTAAGCATGATTAGGAGCCCATAGTAATGAGGATGCAGATATCTTCCTCAAAGTTAGTTTAATCATTATGATCATTTTTCAGTGCATGTCCGTGACGAGGTCCGAGTATAGCGATTTGGGTCTTGAGCTTGTCTCTATTGAGTACAATCGCTCTCGCATGCCCAATAAACCCTCCATGGTGGAAGAAATAAAAGATGGCAGAGCAAAATATTCTATTAATCTGTTGCTTGAGCAAGATATCATGCGACATAGGGACGAAATGATGGAAAATTTTTCCCACATCCTTCAACATCTACCGATAACATCAGGTGCACCTTCATCAAGTGACCACTTTGGAGGCACTTCTCCTTTCAAGGTACAAGTTAATTTTCATATTCTCGTATTTGAAGGTCAGATAGATGAAGATGCCCTAGAAAAATGGTTAAATCTACTAGAAGGTTATTTCTCCGTTCACAATTTTTTTGACAAGGAAAAGATCACCTTTGTACTCCTTAAGTCTCTCCCCCATGTCAAACATTGGCGAAAAAATTATTGGGAGTAAAGTTCCATAAAGGAGTTTGGAATATATGGGGTCGAGCCCACTTGGGATTTTTTTGTGGATGTAGTCAAGGAACAACATTACCCTGTTGGTAACTATGATGAACAATATATGAGATGGACCACACTGTGGCAAGAGAGGGGCCAAACAGTGCCAGAGTTCACAAATAATTTCCATACCTTGTGCACCAAGATGGGTATCAAAGACTATGAGTGACATCTAGTTCTGAAATACCGCGGAGCTTTGCATAGGTACATCCAAACCAAAATGGATTTTCTGGACATCTCATCACTGGGAGATGCTGATCGATATGCTATCAAAATCAAGTATAAATTTAGGCACTAGAACAAACATGAGTTCGGGTCTTCAAATCCACAACAACCAAAGTATGCTAAAGGTGACCCTAACAACTAGCCTCTAGAGAACCATTCCAAGCCATAGGAAAAGAAGGGTAGTGGAAAGACAAATAAGAAGACTGGAAAGTGGTGCGATTTCCATAAAATCCCCTGGCTCAACACTGATGAATGTCGCTCAAAATAATCATTGGTGGCCGAGATCAAAGAAAAGGAGCTGAAACCTGATTCAGAAAATAATGGTAGAAGACAAATCATCGACGTAGACCTCACTGCTATTGTCAGAAAATTCAATCAGAAGAACCAGTAGATCCTGAAGAGGGGGAGCACCTTTTTCATTCATAGATGTGGGTGAAGGGGACCTCGCTGCATTTTATTATTGATAGGGGAATCCAGAAGAACCTCATCTCAGCAGAGGTTGTCAAATAATTGGGATTGTCGACAACATCACACCCACAACCATTCAACATTGGGTGGTTTTTCCAGGGACGAGATGTCTGTGACAACCAACAGTGTTGATTGTCATATGACATCCTACCCTTAAAGGATGAGGTATTATGTGATGTTTCCCCGCTGGATTTCCTTGATGTTCTTTTGGGCCAACCATATATGTGGAAACACCATGCTATTTATGAGTCTTGACCCCATAGTGTCATTGTTACTATGGGGAGTCATGTCTACAAGATAACAAAGGTAGTTCTGACTACTGTCCCACCAAAATAATGCCGCAAGGTAATCTCTCATACTGCAAAATTCAGGCTCTTCACAATCTGTTCAAAAGGTGAACAAAAGGACACTGCAACCACTGCAACCTTTCTTTCCAACATAAGTAGATTGCAGAAGAGAAATAAGATATTGTTTCTTCAACTACAATGGTACCTACACACTACTCAATCAAGCCAAGATACAACAGGTTGGTTGAACAGATTCAATCCCACCAACAATAGGTTCGTGACAGTCTTCAACAAGCTAAGCAACACAACTTCTCCAACAAGGCAAACAGTTCACCAAGATTCAGATTCAACAAACGTTTCCCCCTCTCCCCTGGGAACTCAATGCAATGGAGACCATTGATTCCTAAGGGGGAAATATTGATACGGGTGGATATCGGTGGCCACCCATCTATTCCAACTGGTTCAAAACAATTTGTTGGCAATTTACTATTTTTAGTAGTTTTTTGGGTCCTAAACTTCCGGGGCCATTTTGAGGGCCTAAACGATGTTTTTTCACGATATGGAATCTTAAAGATAACCAATGTCTCAGATTGAGCCCCCAAAATGAATCTCCTCGTCAATACCTTTCCAACGAGCTATCGGGCGTCCGAAATGGAGATCGTATGACAAAGTTATGCCCCCGAAAGTTGATACACCAAACTACCCAAAATCGGGTCCACAAAACTGTTGGCTTTTCATCTTTCGGGGTTAAGGTTTTGGATTTTAATTATGTTTAAAAGGTTGTTGGAGCCTCATTGTAACAATCATTTTCTTGCGAATGAGTGTAGCTGTCACATCTCTTCTCAAAAAATAAGCTGCCGCCTTTTTAGAGAGTCTTTCACTCTGTATTTGTACAGTTTTGTACATTTTGCTCATTAATAGAAATTGTGTATTACTGTATCTCTGTGTTTATGGTTATATATCTGATATATATCTGTTATATTATTGGATATATGAGATATATTTGTACATTTCTTTATTATATCTCCGCTCTCATTTCGTGTCGAAAATAATCCAGATCATACAATGTCATTTAAAGTTCATAAAATCGATCGTTTTTAATGTTGATTGTGTGACAAGATTTCTCAAATTATAAGGGAATTAATGATGGTTAAGCACCTCAATATTGCCGAGAAACATGCGTTTGACATGCCAAACTTTGATTTCAAGTTGTACAGTAACATTGTTGTCCCCAACTGGGTAGACTTTGACCGTCTAGGTCCAAAGAGAGGGGTGGTGGAAGCAGATTTCAAACTTTTGAATAAGGTATCAGTGATATGAGCATCATCCCCTCACTCATCGTTCTGGAATGAATCTAACAACATTGTCTCCATGGGAGTTGTATCTCATAAATAATCATCCATACCAATCTCTATTTCATTGACTCCATTGCCAACTTGTGAAGAACTACTATTGTTGTAGTCAATCCTAATTGGTGAATCTGGACATAGTGGGAATTAAATAGGTGGTTGATTCAACCATTCTTGGTATGATTCCTCTCCAAGTTGTGCTCTTATTGCAACCTTATCTTGATTTTACATTGTAGTGGGGTGCAATGGAAGATCATAGGTAGGTCACTCATCATCAGAATCCTAATTTCAAAAATATTGAACATTAACACATCAATTATATTAGTAAGAACAATGCAATTGGTTTGTTCAAATTACATTATACCCAACATTAATTAATACCATCGTTGACCCAGGATTGCAGCTGGAAGATAGCAAGTTATTATTGGAAGTGTAAAGTGGTTGTTCATTTTCATCTACCAACTGCTTGTGGTATGTCTCCCCTGATAAGAGCTTCTGAGGTTTTTGAATTGGTGGAATATTATCTTCATCTAAATTCGATTCTGAATTAGGATCCTGCAAATTTGGATACATTTTTATTCAGATTGACAAGGATAAAAAAAATTAATTCAATTAGATAATCGAAATATAAATAAAATTTGAACTTACTCGAGATGGAAAGGGAGAACTCCACGATGGACTTTGAGCAATATGGAACAGGATAGAATTTGAAGAATTGGCCATTTGATATTATAAGCTTTTCTCCCTGCATTTGAGAAAAATCAACAATAAATTTTTAAGAATAAAGTGACTTTTAGTGGAAAATGTATACTATGAAGTACTTCAAGTCATGTTGATGCATCCTAAAAGATAATTTAAGATGAATATACTATTTTGTGTGCAAATAAAAATTCAGACAACTTTGAAAGAATAATGATGCGCTTATTTAAACATGCACCATTGCGTATATAACAATATAAAGCATCAGGTCGTTTCTTTATGAGTCGCACCTGTTCATAAATAAATAAAAATGAATTATATGATATCGGTGCTCCAAAATTTTTAAGTGCACCGATGTGTTTTATACAGAAATGCACCAGTGCATTATATTAATAGACGCATAGGGGTTTCAAAAAACTTAAAAAAAAAGCGCAACTTTGTTTTTTTACAATTGAAAAATGAGCGGGAATTTAAAATCTAATTTCATAGTCATTAAATAGTAAAAAACTATTCACTTTTTCATTATTTTACAAAAAATTACAGTGAAGAGATTTGCAAGAGAGCCATACTAGAGAGCACTGTGGAGCAACAAAATACTTTGGAACAACAAGATTATTCAGAAGATCGAAATTTGAAGGTTATGGTGATTCATTTAAAACCCTTTTCATAAAATATTTCCTGGGTATTAAGCTATTTAGTATTTTATTATTTTACCAAAATTTACAGGGG
>ML812167.1:16167-27235 GCA_009831015.1 Picea engelmannii
TAATAGGTGCACCCTAGCCTCTTACTTATACTTTTCCTTCTAATTCTCTGTTGAGTTAGGTTAACTCCCAGGGTTAATCTTCTATTCTTTTGTTGAGTTATCTTTTACTCCTTTCCTTTTCCTTTCTTAAGTCAACTTAAAAAGATAACTTTTAACTTCTTGACTTTTTCCCCCCTTCAATGTGAGACTATGACCTAGTGGGGGTGCCCAGGCCACTGAGTCTCCTCATTACCTCTCTAAGAGGTGGGGGACATTCACACACTTCTCTTGTGCATCTTGGAGAGAATAAAAAGGTCTAATGCACAAGTCTTGGAGACTGGTTCTTTTGGTGTTTTGGTCTTGGTATTTCTTGGAGAGGTATAGGGCATCATTGTACTAGTCGAAGGAATCTATATTGAGGATTTTGGTTACTAGGTTTCCTCCCCCATGAGGGTTTCCCAAGATAATATTTGTGTTCTATTGTATCTGTGATTTTCTATCTTTCAATGATCCTACTATAGTTTCTATTGGATTTAGTAATTGTAATTGTGTAACTAGAAAATTTAAAATTCCAACATGGTATCAGAGCAGGCCTGAATAGAAGCCAGTTGCAGATCTATAAGCCTAAAAGGGATCTGTTTTTAGTCTAGAGACAATTTCCAAACAAACCAAGACCATCAAGAGGTTCTCCATGCCTAGAGCACTTTTTTAGTGGACCAGTCTTCCAGTTTGTAGCTGTTGCAGTTAGGGTTTCACCCAAACCCTAAGGTTGACGTTTTTCCAGTTTGTGGGGGGATTTTACAAAGCAAGACCACCAAGAAACTCGCCTTAGTAGAGAACACCTACTGGTAAGTTTAGTCTTTCAATTTTGGTCATATTTTTGTGTGGTCTCGGGCAAGATGACTACTAGAAAAAAAATCGATGAGAAGTTAGATGGAGTTGATAACTTCAGGGCCTATAGGTATAGAGTAACCCTCCTTCTTGAAGAACATGAACTAGATAAGTTTATTATAGATGAAGATCAAGAACCTCAAGGAGATGAAGCTAAGGACAAATGTAAGAAGGACACGGTGAGAGGAAAAACAATTATCATAGACTCCATTAAGGAACACCTTATCTATCATGTATCATCATTATATTATCCAAAGAAAATGATGGAGACCTTAACTTCTCTATTTGAAGGAAGCAACATAAACTGAAGAATGACTCTAAGATCTCATTTGAAGAATGTGAAAATGCAAAACTCAGAAACCATTCACTCCTACTTCTCATGAGTGAATCAAATCAAGGAGAAGATAGAAGCCATTGGTAACACAATAGAAGGAGAAGAGATGGTGATGACTACCTTGAATGGCCTCCCAAGGTCATGGGATGCATTCATCCAAGGAATTTGTTCAAGGAAGAAGCTTCCCAAGTTTAGTAGGCTTTGGGAAGATTGTAACCAGAAAGAAGCTAGGACAACTGCAAGAGAATAAAATATGGTAGATGAAGATCAAGCCCTAGCCACCCACACTAAAAAAGGAAAGAACAAGAAGGATCATTCTTTACCTAAGAAGTTTAGGATGGGTCATAGAGACAACTCAAAGATCATATGTTACTTTTGTCAGTAATTGGAACACTTTGTTAGGGATTGCCCCCTCATTATGGAAATTAAGAATAAGAAAGGAAGTAAGAGGCATCAAGATCACACAACTGAAGGTGATGAGCCGCCCAAGAAGGTTGAAAAGCAAAATGAATCAAGTGATGAGGATTATGTTCTTATCTCAACCCTCACAGGTACTGTTACTCATGGAAGTGACACTTGGTTGATAGACAATGGTGCTTCCAAGCACATGACATGATATGAAGACTCGTTATCTAACCTTATTCATAAAGATTCACCTCACAAGGTGAAATTGGGTGACGACTATCAATGTCCAATCAAAGGTGTTGGAGAAGCTTCCTACAAGTTAAACTCAGGCAAGCTAATGAAGATGAAGGAAGTTCTCTATGTTCTAGGTTTAAAGAAGAATCTTCTCTCAATTTTAGCATTAGACAAGAAAGGATTTAGAGTAGAATTTATTGATGGTCAAGTTTTTATGTGGCCTAGAGGGAAGACCCTTGATGATGTAGTAGTGATTGGAGTTGAAGAAGGAGGTATCGACACATTAAAAGGACATTTAGACTCCGCAATGGTTCATGATATTGTGAATCCCAGTGAGCTATGGCATAGGAGATTTGCTCACCTACTATACAAAGATCTTTCGGTTGTGAGTAAAATGGTGACATGTCTTCTAGAAATCCAAGCAGAACCAGATGGAGTGTGCAAAGGATGTTCACAAGGAAAGAATGTGAAGCACTCCTTTTCCAATAGAAATAATAGAGTTAAAGGAGTTTTGGACATCGTGCATTTAGACGTGTGTGGACTGATGTCGACAACTTCATTAAGTGGGTATGTATATTATGTATCTTTCATTGATGATTACTCACACAAAACTTGGATTTATTTGTTAAAAGMAAATAATGAAGTTTTTGGAAAATTCAAAGAGTTCAAGGCTCTGGTAGAAAACTTGACATACCGAAAGATAAAGACCTTGCAATCAGACAATGGAGGTGAATTCACCTCAGAATAATTCAAGAACTATTGCAAGGAATTTGGGATTAAGAGGGAGCTTTCTAGTCCCTATAACCGTCAGCAGAATGGAATAGTTGAAAGGAAGAACCACATGATCATGGAAGTAGTAAAGGCCATGATCCATGATCAAGATCTTCCTATGCATCTATGGGAAGAAGCAATGAAGACAAAAATGTATTTACATAATAAAATTCCCCACAAGGTGCTTGAAAACAAGACACCCGAGGATATGTTTTCATGAGAGAAGCTGGAAGTCAGCCATTTCAACATATTTGGATGCCCTGTATTTGTTCACGTCCCCAAGGAAAAGAGGACAAAGTTGGACCCTTCCAGACATAAGGGAATATTTGTTGGTTACAGTGACACATCAAAGGCTTACAGGATATACATTCCCGGTCATCGGAAAGTGGAGATCAATCGAGATGTAACCTTCGATGAGAATGCAACTTTCAGTAAATCCAAACAAATCCATGCAAAAGAGGTACATGAAGAAGAGAATGAAGTTCCTAAAGTTCCAGAGGCAGTTGAACTAGAGGAAGTCATTCGAGAGGATCATGACATAGTGGAGCCTCAGAAACCAGCCGAGATACCTTCTCGCAAGAGAAGACCAATGTGGGCACAAGAGCTTATCAGAGATGCAGAAACAATTGGTGCCCCAGAGAAATATTTCAGGGAAAGTAAGAAGTCGAAGCTATATTCTAGCTACGTGGCATGCTTGTGTGACATAATGGATGCAGAATCTTCCAGTTATGAAGAGGCTGCAGAAAATCAAGTATGGAAAGATGAAATGGTAGAGGAATACCAATCCATTATGTAGAATGATGTATGAGATGTGGTTCCCAGACCAAAGGAGAAATTCGTGGTAAGTTCAAAATGGATCTACAAGATGAAACACACAACTGATGGAAATATTGAAAAATATAAGGCAAGATTTGTGGCTTGAGGTTTCTCTTAGAAGGAAGGGATTGACTATGAAGAGACTTTTTCTCCCATAGAAAGATATACCTCGATCAAGACTATACTTTCATTGGCCACTATGATGAAATGCAAGGTGCACCAGATGGATGTAAAGATCGTCGTCTTGAATGGTGAAATAAAAGAGGAAGTTTATGTGGAAAAACCACTTGGATTTGAGACACATGACAGGGAGACTCATGTGTGCAGTTTAAAGAAGGCTTTTTATGGATTGAAGTAGGCACCCATAGCATGGTATGGTAGGATTGACAATTTTCTGATGAGCTTGGGTTTTACCAAGAGTAGTGAAGATCCTAACCTTTACTTTAAGGTTGAGGATGGTGAACTGATAATTCTACTACTGTATGTAGATGAGTTGTTTCTAACAGGTGTAGAAAAGATCATCATTGAATGTAAGAGAAAATTGGCTGCAAAATTTGAGATGAAAGATTTAGGAATGATGCACTACTTCTTGGGACTAGAAGTTTGGTAGAGATCATAAAGGATTTTCCTAAATCAAGGAAAGTATGTTGTGGAAATATTGAAGAGGTTTGAGATGTTGGACTATAAACCCATGGTTATTTCGATGGTATCAAATCTAAAGTTGTTGCAGGATACAACTTCAGAGATTGTGGATTCTACCTTATAGAGGAAGATAGTGGGCTCTTTGATGTATTGACGAACACAAGACCGTATATATGTTTTCTTGTGAACACCCTGAGTCAACATTTGGAGCAGCCAAGACAGGTTCATTTGGTTGAAACAAAACATATGTTGAGGTACCTTAAGGGTACTCTAGATCATGGTCTCTGGGATAGATCTGACCATGATTTTGGATTGTATGGATACTCAGATTCAGATTGGGCCGACAATATTCTTGACCGGAAGAGCACTTCAGGATACTATTTCAGTATTGGCTCCAATATGGTCTTTTGGAGTAGTAGGAAGCAGTCTTCTGTGGCACTCAGTATGACTAAAGCTGAGTATGTGGAAACATGTGCAGTGAGCAAAGAAGGAGTGTGGCTTTAGAAGTTGTTGTCTAGGTTTTTTGGTCTCGGATTTGAGGCTACTTGCATTTGGTGTGACAACCAGAGTTGCATGAAGTTGCCAGAGAACCCGGTGTTCCATGACATGTCAAATCATATCGAGATTAGATACTACTATATCATGGATATGGTATAAAGGGGAGTAGTGAGGCTCTAGTTCGTTACTACCAAGGATCAGGTTGCAAATGTGTTCACGAAGCCGCTGTCAAGGATGAAGTTTGAGTACTTCAAATATAATCTTGGTGTGGTCCCTTCAGAGGGCGTGATAGGTGGAACTCATCCAGCATGAAAAACAGATGGCACTAAGTCTGGAGGATCTCATCCGACATGAAAAAGCATTGGCATTGAGACAGGAGTGCACATGATCAGGTACTTATGCATCGCATGGAGTGGATGTCTTGGGGACATGTTGTAGCTATTAAGAATTACCCACAGACCTTGGATGCATGTGGTGAAGTTGTGTTGCAATATGGATATCCAAGGATGTATAGACTTTGATGCAGGAGCATCTCTCCACGTCAGCCAGTCATCTAGCCAGCCACATCAAGCGCACGCATTCAAAGCTGAAGAGAGGCGTTGTCCTCATTTTGATTTAGAATTGAATGTAATTAAATGTGTTTAAGTTGTTGAGATGTGAAGCCGTGCCTTTGCACAGGCTATAGATAAGTAGGCCTTTAATGTTTGTAAGGCTCAGATCTAGATTTGGATAGCGGACTAGACAACTATTCAATGTAATTGAATAGGGTAGGTAGGTTGGAGGGAAGATGATCGAAGAGCCCCCTCATGTAAAAAGATCAATTGTATCTCTTTAGTGGTAAGTAGAGGTGGTTGAGATAGGAGAGAGTCTATGAGTAGAGAGAAAAAGAGAAGGTGTCGAGACCTTGTTACAGGCCATGCTCAGGAACACCTTTGTAAAGAGGCATTTTTATTAATATAAACAAAATAAATTTCTCCTGCATGTATTTTTGTATTATGTGGAGGCCTTGGTGTGTTTTGGTTTATGCTATGAATTCATGTTGTAGATGTATGCTAGTAACTTGCAGGTTGTTTTGATTTCAGGCTTGAGGTTCTTCTTGGTTTCATTCCAGGAGGGCATGACAGAGTACTACAGTCTCTGCATACCAGTGCACTGAAGAACTTCTGAATACTGCGGGTTCAGACAAAGACGTGCTGCGACACAAGAACTTGAGTCAACAACTCAGATGAAATACCTCAAGGTTGCTAAATACCTTGGAGGCTAGGCTGTGGGATAAGAACACAGTTGCAGACATAATCTTTGAGGAGTTCTGTGAAGCTCTACCAGGTGGGCATTGAGTATATGCATGGTGGTGCATTGAGAGGAACTCTGCTGTGATTTTAGAAAGAAGAACCAGAATCACTAAGGATTCTGAGAGATCTGCCAAGTGGGAATTGAGCAAGTGCTAGGAGGGCATTGATAAATTGTGCAGACAGGCACACGAGAAGAGAAATCTTTGAGTTCTGGAATTTAAAGGAAGAGTCCACTGATGGATCTTCATAGGCTTGTTGAACACCCTGCAGACTCAGCAAGAGGTTGCTCGAGAGAGAAATAGCCAGGAGGGCATTATATTCTCCATCTGTGGGAGAAGAAAGATAAAATCCCTTAGGGGTCTAAGTGTTGAGAAGCTCAGGAGAGACAACACTATGTGTGCATGTGACTACCCTTCAGAGGTGCAGGAGTTGAAGAATCCTTCGAGTGTTCGAAGGAAAGGAGAGCTCAGGAGGGTCAATGTTTTTATACGCGCGATGAAGCTCAAAGTGTGAGGAGTTCGTAGAGAAGAAAGAGGCCAAGGTTGAAACCTCTGGAATATTGAAATTCTTCCAAGTCTCAGAAGACAGTGTGCAAGCTGAGGAGGGAGAGCACATCAACCATCGGATCGGCTAGAGAAAAGAGATCTGGACCATTATTTTTCACGTCTAGGGAGTAGCAGGAGGAGCGCACCAGAAGAATGGATCTTGACCATTGGATCTTGATCCAGAGACCCGACAGCCATCGGATTTGTCGAGAGTTGCACAGGGTTAAACCTTCATGAACAACAGAGGAGAAATCTTGAAAAGAGGGTTGGCTCATCGAGGTTTCGCATATCGTGTTTTCATCGGAGATTCCAGAAAGGAATTGAATTGAGCCGCTTAGGGTCAGGGAGATGATTGAATGACCCTATGAGCAGATGTGCTATCAAGTGCATGCTGCATCAGTTTGGTATCAGAGCTTGATTCTTGTCTGTATATTTTAGGCGAGGGAGGCATAAGAGGTAAAGAGCACTATGATACACATCAAGTGGTATCAGAGCCAGAACTTCACTTATATATTTCAGGTGAAGCGAGAAGGTAAAGGGAGATAGAGCGCTGGAAGCCTCTGTGGTGGTTGTTTGCAAGTAGGTAAGTAGCGGTTGAGAAGACAGTCAGGAAGACTATAGGAGGAAGCTAGAAACACTTAGGGTGCAGAGTGATAGTAGCAGGTTTGCTAGGAGAGCAGATAGAGACAACAACATGGCTACTGAAGGCCGTAGATTTGTTGGAAGAAAGGACCTAGAGCTGATGAGTGATGCAAAATGGGATGAAGAACTCACTGAGATGAACATGAGATTGCATGAAATTGCAATTGAGATGCGGAAGGATAAGAGGTCGAGATGGGTATATGAATGGCCCATGAGGAAGGAAAAAGAAAAATGGCCAGTCAAGGAGCTGATGGTCAGAAGACAGTAGAGGATGTTAAAAGGATGCTTGAGACATACTGAAAACCTTGATGGACCTGAGGAGATGGTTCAAATATGTGAACCAGAGACTGGGAGAGATCTCAGTGAATTGGGATCAGCTGAAGATCTCAAGAACTGCCAGGAGGGCAGAGAAGAAATTCCAGTTTTCCAGGAGGGTAACGAGTTGATATCACAAAGGGATTTTAGAGAATGTTATGAGGACAACCAGGGAATTTCACATTTCCAGCTGGGCAATGATATGAGGTTGCTGCGGGATCTCAAAGATTGCCAGGAGGGTAGTGGAAGCATCCCATATTGCCAGGTGGGCAGGGATGAGCAGATGAGTTGGAATCAGCCAGAAGAGATGACAGAGCAGGTGAGATCAGGGATGGATTTAGATTAGTAGATGCAGCTGACAGAAGAGGAGGATCCAAGGGACCTTCTAATGATTGGGGGAATGCAGATATTCTTACCACTTGCCGAGGAGGAGGAAACCATCTGTGTTGCAAGTGCGACAAAAATAGAAGGACAACTAGTTGTGACTGTCAGGGAAGAGGGATTGGAGCAGATATCTGAAGCTTCCCAAGTAGAAGAGGATGATGAGCATTTTGAGGAATGGCTCAATATTTTCAGCCAGGAAGCTGAAAAGACTGCAACATGGGAGTTTGTAGCAGCAGAAGAAGAAGCAGACAACTTTTTCTTTGTTGATCTATATGAGAAAATTGAAGCCCTGGAGAGAAGGGTAAAAGTGCAGGGTATGCACATCCAACAAATAAAATTGGAAGCTGATGAAGAAAGCCTAGGAGATCACAGTGATCTGCCCATGTGCCGAAAATTTTTGCTGCTAAGGAGACTGCATGAACAGAGCCAACCACTGGAGTAGCTGGACCGAGTGATAGAAGACATCAGAAGGCTAATGGTAGATTCAACAGAAACTGTCAGCAAGGAGAAGATGAGCAGAAAGAAAGAAGCAGCATCAGCAGTAGCAACAACGCGGAAGCAGTAGTAGCAGCAGGAGGATGGAGCAGATGAACATCTCCAGAGGATGATTTGGGATCCAGGAGGATTTCCACAGCTGATATGGGAAGCTCATGAGAAGGAGCTCATGAATTTTGTAGCTAAGGAGTATGATGCAAGAGCATCTCTCCACGTCGGCCATTCACCCAGCCAGCCACATCAAGTGCATGCATTCAAAGCTGAAGAGAGGCGTTGTCCTCATTTTGATTTAGAATTGACTGTAATTAAATGTGTTTAAGCTATTGAGCTATGAATATGTGCCTTTGCATAGGCTGTAGATAAGTAGGCCTTTAATGTTTGTAAGGTTGATATCTAGATCTGGATAGTGGACTAGACAACTATTCAATGCAATTGAATAGGGTAGGTAGGTTGGAGGGAAGATGCTCGAAGAGCCCCCTCATGTAAAAATATCAATTGTATCTATTTAGTGGTAAGTAGAGGTGGTTGAGATAAGAGAGAGACTATGAGTAGAGAGCAGAAGAGAAGGAGCCGAGACCTTGTTACAGGCCGTGCTCAGGAACACATTTGTAAAGAGGCATTTTTATTAATATAAACATAAGAAGTTTTTCCTACATGTATTTATGTATTATGTGGATGCCTTGGTGTGCTCTAGTTTATGCTGTGAATTCATGCTGTAGATGTATGCTAGGCACTTGCAGGTTGTTTTGATTTTAGGCTTGAGTTTCTTTGTGGTTTCATTCCAGAAGAGCGTGACAGAGTACTGTGGTCTCTAAATACCAGTGCATTGAAGCCCTTCTGAATACTACGGGTTCAGACAAAGACTTGTTGTGGCATAAGAATGGGAGTCAACAACTCAAAAGAAATACCTCAAGGTTGTTGAATACCTTGGAGGATAGGCTGTGGGAGAAGAACACAATTGCAGACAGACTCTTTGAGGAGTTCTGTGAAGCTCTGCCAGGTGGGCATTGAGCATATTCATGGTGATTCATTGAGAGGAACTCTGCTGTGAGTTTAGAAAGAAGAACCAGAATCACTAAGGATTCTGAGAGCTCTGCCAAGTGGGCATTGAGCAGGTGCAAGGAGTGCACACAGAACAGAACTGCTGAACATTCTGGGAGGAGATACTCTGCCAGGAGGGCATTGAGACATTGTGCAGACAGGCATAGGAGAAGAGAACTCTTTGAGTTCTGGAATTTAAAAGAAGATTCCACTGAGGGATCTTCACAGGGTTGTTGAACACCCTGTAGAATCAGCAAGAGGTTGCTTGAGAGAGAAATATCTAGGAGGGAATTATATTCTCCATCTGTGGGAGAAGAAGGATAAAATACCTTACGTGTATAAGTGTTGAGAAGCTCAGGAGAGATATCACTGTGTGTGCATGTGAACCCTGCAGAGGCACATGATTTGAAGAATCCTTCGAGTGTTTGAAGGAAAGAAGAGCTCATGAGGGTCATGGTTTTTATACGCACGACGAAGCTCAAAGTGTGAGGAGTTCACAGAGAAGAAAGAGGCCAACGTTGAAACCTCTAGAAGATTGAAATTATTCCAAGTCTCGAAAGACAGTGTGCAAGCTCAGGAGGGAGAGCACAACAACCGTTGGATCGGCTGAAGAAAAGAGATCTGGACCATTGGTTTTCACGTCTAGGGACTAGCAGGAGGAGCACACCGAAAGAACGGATCTTGGTTGTTGGATCTTGATCTAGAGACCTGACAACCGTCGGATTTGTCGATATTTGCACGGGTTTAAACCTTCATGAATGACAGAGGAGAAATCCTGAAAAGAGGGTTGTCTCATCGAGGTTTCTCATATCAGGATATCAGAGATCTCGAAGGAAAGAGGTCGGGAATTTTCCATGATGAAATCCCAAGATTGAATCTGAGTCGTTCGTTTGTGGAGACATGTGGCGGGGATCAAGTGACCCATCGGTATATCGACTACCGGGGTTTTGGGTTGACAGAGAATTTCTCTCATCGGGGTATCAGAAACTCCAAAATCGCGAGATTGGATCAGGGCCATCCATCAATTAGGATACGTGGCATTGATCCAGACTATCGAGGGAAGTCCCGATAGAAAATTCAAACTGGCACATCAGGGTTCGACATTTCGTGAATCTTGAGGGCAATACTTTCGGAGCATCAGAAATCACGAAACCCTGAGAGTAAATCTGAACAGTCCATCTTAAGGGGATGCATGGTGTAAATCTGAGAGTTCAGGAAAAGCATCGATAGGGAAATCACATCGGGAAATCAGGGTTCAGAGTTTCGGGAATACTGATGACAAGTGTCCATGTATTTCGGCATTGGAAAGCCTGAAACCCCGATAGGAGATAAGGTTGTGGTCTTATGAGAAGTGGTCATGTGGACGAGAGCCTAGACAGGAGGGGCTAAGGCGGGAAAAACTATTTCTGCATTTCAGAGATTTAGTGATCGGGAGATCGCGGGGATAGAGGTTCATGACATCGAGGATCCTGAAACCCTGAAACCTGAAATTAAGTCGGGGAAGTTCACGGTTGAATGCAGAAGACAGTGAGGAGAAAGAAAAGGACCTGTGGATCGGGAATTTGAGATTCCAGTGGGAATCGAAAGATCCACTTCGGCTCATGAAATGATTGATAGATCCCGTGAGCAGGAGCTCGAGGTGGTGGTCATGTTCTCGCTGCATTAGATTTGCATGTTCAACAGTCAATGGATGTGAGCTCATGTGGTATCAGACTTGGACTCTGTGTCCGGAAAGAATACCTTCCTAGTTAAGAGGGAGTGTTAATATTTTTTGTGTAACTACG
>ML812167.1:34607-54535 GCA_009831015.1 Picea engelmannii
AGCTCAGGAACTGTCACCAGAATTGAGTAAGGAAACTTATTAGAGAACTTTAAAACATACATCTTGAGCACAATCAGTAACCGGTTAGATACCCTAAAATTGAAAAAGAAACAACAAGAAGAGATTGTTTTAGCAATCTTCTGGCCTAGATATCGAAAGAAGCATGGTGACAAAGAATGTCCATTAAATGTCATAGAAATTTGTGGCCTGTATACACTAGAGCACCCCACATCTGAGTGTCCAAATTTTCTTGAACTATAATCCATGTATAGGGGAGGAGGAGTCTCACAAGAACAATCATACCCTTCCAGAAGACTTTAGAAAGCACAAAATCCCAATGCATTTTATGACCCTAATGCATAGTAGCAACAACAACAATGGGGTCCTCCCCCAATGACCTATCCACAATGGACACCTCAACAAGCTCAAACTCAACCTTGGCAACAAGGTTGGAGGGGGCCTGTGTATGAGAATCCATCTTACCCTACATATCCACAGTATCCTGCAAACATTTCCCAATTACTACTTGGATTTAACCCACCACAAATGCAATATTTACTCCCACCTCCTATACACCAACAATTTACAACCCCCTTGAACCCTAACCAGCAGTAGCAAGTACCTATAAATGCCAATCAATAGCCACAAAACCAAGCTTCCCACAACCCTCCGAGGCCAACAACAATCCCTTCCCAGCCAATCCCTAACCCCAATAATCGAACCACCCACCCTATGCAGAATACGGAAGTTCAAACCTTTCCCACCTATGAAATTCAACTACGATCAGGGAAAATTTTAAATCAATCAAATCCTGGAGTAATAATTTAGGAAGAAAATGATAATCATCGTGAGGAAGAAAACACTCAAACTACCCCTGTAGAAGAAGAGACTTCCCCTTCTATTCCAATCACTTCTTAGTCTATACGAGTACCTCAACAAGTTAATCTTCCACCCTACCCTTAAAGACTATTAGTGAAGAAACCTGACCCACCCTTGCACAAAGATTTAGAGGATGAATTACAAAATGTATGTATAAAAATACCTCTGTTGCAACACATTAAGGATATCCCCATATATACCAAAATCATTACGGATCTTTACCTTAAGAAACTAGGAAGGAAGAAGAAGGAACCTCCCCTTGTTCAGGTAGTGGGGAAATTATATGAATTTATTCCTGAAATGCCATACAAATATAATGACCCTGGGAACCCAGTAGTCACTGTTGAAATTAATGGTATTTATTTACCAAACACACTCATTGATTTGGGTGCAACAATTAATGTAATTCCTTTTGACACTATGCAAAAGCTCCAAATCAACTAGTTAAGACCAACCCAAACCATGATAGAGTTGGCAGATAAGTCAGTCATTAGCCCTGTAGGAAGTATAGATGATGTCATAGTCACTCTAGCTTCTTGGGAATATCCAGTAGAATTTCTAGTCATCTACTCTAAATCATCCTCCAAACTAGGAAACCCTATGGTTCTTGGCCTTCCTTGGCG
The DNA here is from genome assembly GCA_009831015.1 of Picea engelmannii. Taxonomy (NCBI): domain Eukaryota; kingdom Viridiplantae; phylum Streptophyta; class Pinopsida; order Pinales; family Pinaceae; genus Picea; species Picea engelmannii. The sequence goes on from ML812167.1 coordinate 36,110, forward strand.
TACCATAGTAGATGCCTTTATCAGTTGTCAATCTGGTGAGATGATTATATCCAATGGCACACATAGCCAAATTCTTGTCCTCTTTCCTCCTGCCCAACCAGCACAGGAGATACCTGTTTAGTTAGAAAAACCTTATGGAGAAGAAGATTGCATCAAACCCATGTTAACACTTGAATAGGTCAAAGGAGTGCAAGAACAATTAGATGAACAAGTCTTAAGTTTATTTTTGGCTGATACAAATTGTATTGAATATCTGAGGTCTTTTGCAGAGTTGTCACACATTTTCAGTTCTGAATTTCAACAAACTTGGTACCCTAATATCACTCAATTGTATACTTTATCACCAGCTCCCTCATAGAAGGAATAAAGTACTGACCTTGTTGAGATTAGCCTAAGAAAACCTTTGTATATCAACTCTAATTTGGAACTAGAACAAAAGGCACAAGTAATTGAAATGCTCCAAAGAAAATTTGAGGCCTTTGCATGGGATTATGCAAACATGAAAGGCATTCACCCTGACACATGCACACATCATATCTACACTAATGAACAAATCAGACTAGTTAGACAGCCTCAGCGAAGGATGAATCCATCCCTTAAAGATATTGTAAAAGAGGAATTGCAAAAACTCTTTCAAGGCAATCTCATATACCCCATTTCAGATAGTCAATGGGTGTCTCCACTTGTCATAGTTCCCAAGAAAAATGGTAAGTGGAGAATATGTGTAGACTTTAGGGAGTTGAACAAAGCCACCCATAGGGATTATTTCCCCTTATCATTTATTGATCAGGTGTTGGATACCTTGTCCGGAAAGAAGTATTTTTCGTTCCTAGATGGGTTTAGTGGTTCTAACCAAATATAAATATCACTTGAAGACCAGGAGACGACCACTTTCACATGCCCATGGGGAACCTATGTTTATAGGGTTCTTCCTTTTGGACTTTGCAATGCCCCAACCACTTTTCATAGGGTTGTCCTATCCATTTTCTTTGACTTGACAAATGATTGTGTGGAAGTCTACATGGATGACTTTATAGTCCATGGAAAAGACTTCTAGGAAGCTTTGACCAGTCTAGAAAAAGTCTTGATTAGGTGTAAGGAAACTAATCTTTCCCTAAGTAATGAAAAGTCAAAGATGATGCTTTGAAGCTGTTGTTTTGGGACATCACATCTCCGGTTCTGGAATGAGTGTTGATCTGGAAAAGATTCATATTATCACACAAATCAAAATACCTTCCTCACAAAAGGAAGTTCGCAGCTTTTTAGGGCATGTTAGCTACTATAGAAGATTCATTCCAAATTTTACAAGCTTAGCTACCCCTTTATTCAAGTTATTATCTAAAGAAGCCAAATTTAAGTGGGATGATGAATTCCAAATATCTTTTGAGATTCTAAAACAGAAATTGTCAACTACCCCTATATTAAGAGGACCAAATTGATCCCTTCCTTTTCATATCTGTATCGATGCCTCAGACACAGCCCTTGGGGCAGTTCTTGGACAAAGGGAAAATCAAATGCCTTATGCTATTTACTTTGTTAGTAAAAATCTGTCTCCAGCTGAAGTTAATTATACGGTCACAGAAAAATAATTGCTAGCTATGGTCCATGCTATCAATAAATTTAGACACTATATTACAGGATATCAAGCTTTTGTACACACTGATCATTCATCCATCAAATTCTTAATGAACAAACCGGTAAAAAATCCTAGAGTTACAATATGGTTGTTATTATTACAAGAGTTTAATATCAACATTATTGATAGACCTGGTAAGGATAATCTTGTGGCTGATTTCTTATCTAGAATGATTCATCTAGGAGATAACGCACCAGTAGAAGATAACTTTCCTGATGAAAATTTGTTTTCTATTTCTACATTCACTCCTTGGTATGCAGATGTAGCTAACTATCTTCTGACAGGGAAGATGCCTCAGAAATTGTCTCCTAGAGAAAAACATGAAAGCAATTCAGCGAAGTGAAAACTACATGTGGCACGATGATTGTCTCTACAAAACAGGACCAGATTTGGTAATCAGGAGATGTGTAAGGGAAGATGAAATTCATGATATTTTGCAAGCTTGCCATGATGGTCCTTGTGGAGGACACTTCACAGACAAGAGGACCTCTTATAAAGTTCTACAATCTGGTTATTATTGGCCTCATATTTTCAAAGATGTTAAAACTTATGTATCCAATTGTGATGAATGCCAATGAATGGCTAAGCCCACTACACGAGACCAAATGCCACTTCAATCCCAAGTAGTCATTGAGCCTTTCGAGAAATGGGCATTAGATTTTGTAGGGCCCATTAACCCTACATCTAAAACAAAATTTACATACTTGTATGTACTGACTATGTGACTAAGTGGGTTGAAGAAAAAACTTTACCAACTGCAAGTGAACAATCAATGGTAGATTTCCTTTTTAATGACATCTTTACTACTTTTGGTGTACCTCGAGAAATTGTGAATGATAAGGGAACTCAATTTACCTCTAATCTATTCAAAGTTGTTACAGAACAGTACCAAATTAAAAACATGAAATCTACACCCTACCATCCACAGGAAAATGGACAAGTAGAATCTACCAACAAAGTTATTGAGTCCATTCTTACCAAAACAGTATAGCTACACCACAAGGAATGGGCTGACATATTACTAGAAGCCTTATGGGCTTATAGAATCACCTATAGGAATACAATAAGACATACACCCTACGAGTTGGTGTATGGGAAGAAGGTACTTCTCCCCATAGAATTCCAAATCAAAACCTTCAGGACTGTAGTACAAGTTGGCATGAACTTGGATGAATCACAGCAAGAAAGACTCTTGTAACTTAATAAGTTGGACGAAATCATGTAGGAAGCACTTCAAAGAACCACCCTCATTCAAGAGCAGAGAACAAAATGGCATGACAAGTATCTCAAAAAGAAAAAATTTCAACAAGGATATTAGGCCCTGTTGTATGACATTGGATTCAAGAACTTCAAAGGTAAGTTAACTACTCGTTGGATGGGACCTTACGAAATTGACACTTTCTATGATAATAGTTCAATCAGGATAAATACAATTGACGAACAATGGACACCACTACTTGTGAATTGTCACTGGTTGAGAATTTATAACAAACCCCTATCAAAAGAGGAATTTTTGACTTGTATACTACAAAATTCAGATATGCAGGTAATCAATAAGGAAGGAGACCTTCCTACTGATCCACAATGATTGATTGGTTTATTTTTAAACTTTTGTACATAGGTGTGGATTGTGTTTTGTTAATAAGCTGAAGGTAACAAGGGATTCTTGCCTCCTTTTGTTTTACTTTTGCATTTTATCTTTGTAAGTAGATTTCTATAATTTATTTGATCCTTCAAGAACTTGCTAAACATGAGTTTGTAGGCATAAACAATACTTTGTTCTGCTCCAGTACTAGAAATCCTATTCTGGTCTGGTACTAGTAGTCTTGTGTTGGTCCAGTACCAGAAGTCTGTCCTTATTCGGTACTATCAGAACACATCACCTAATTGACAAGGAATACCATGCATATTTCAAAATATTATGTCAATTAATATGAAGTATGAAGCCATGCAACAACCACTTAAGATGGAACCAAGAAGTTGAACGCATCATCAAATGGAAGCCCTTATGAAGCAATAATTTATTTTGGCTCTCTTGCTGACTAAAGGGAAGTATCTTTAATTTCTTTTGGTTATGTTGCTAGCTAAAAGGAAGTATTTTAATTTATTTTGGTTGACAAAGAAGACATAATATTTACCTATGATTGTTAAAAGAACCATGCTTAATCTGCTTCCAAGCGTAGAGGTTGCCTTCATCCAGTATTTCATCATGATTAAAGGGATAAAAACTATATTAGCCTACAAGTAACTATCTCACCCTAATTAGACTTCAATAGTATTCATTGGATTATCTTTTCTAAAGAGTAACATATGAGTATATGAACACTCTCTGGCATGGGCACACTAGGAAAACTTTTATGGAAGAGGATGTATCAGTACCCTAAGGTAACTTTAGGTCATTCTCTTATGAACAAACTCAAACAAAATTATACATCTGGATCTAATGTGCAATACATAAGTTTATTTTTCCTTTAGATAAATCTTTAAAGATATCCAAATAAGAGAATATACCTTCCAAGCCAATACCATCCCAGCCTGTAAAAAGGTTTTCATACGAGCCTCCCCTATCACCATGCAAAAGCACTCTTTAATAAAAATCGAAATAGGTGACTATGGACAAGAAGTCTCTGATGGAAAAAGGGGTTAAGAGACTAACCCACCGGTATATTGAACAGGTATGTTGGTAGCGGGTACCGGTCTTTGGTATGACTAGGAAAACCCATCAGGGTACTGAACAGGCCTGTTGGCAATGGGGCACTCTACCTGGGGAAGGGATGTCTCTCACTAATTATCACAACTACCCCACCAGAGTACTGAACAGGCTTGCTGGCAGTGGGTTTTGGTTCAGAAATGTCTCATTTATACTTGTCTGATTGAAAATTTCATTTTTTTCATCTAAAAAATGAACTCTACAAGAAAATTTCACTGTTGACATTTATGAGATACAAACTCTAGATTAACAGACAAGACAATTACTACAAGAAAATTTCCATTTGAGAATTACCCTAAGTCAACTTTATCGGTCTAACATCTAAAGCCTACATTACCTAAGAAGGAAACTTATTAAGAGTGGAGCCCTAACTAGGGAGTCTAATCTACTTATACTATGAAATTTATCCATAACATATAATGATAGTAAATCTCTGAAGCAAGTTAGGTTAGATTTGTTCTTCTGACAAAAATATAAAAACCTCCCTGTTTTCACTGTTGAACGCTACCCTTGTTAATAAGTCATCAAAAGAAAGGAAATTTCAATTTTTTAGGCATGTGATCATATGTTAGGTGATAAATTTACTTTTGGAATTTGATTTGGTTTCTTTTCTCTTATCATATTTTCTCCATTATGATACAGAGTGTTGAATATTCTTGCATAAGGATATGCAACATCCTTGGCATGGGGGAGGGTCAAAGAGATCCTTCATAACTCTTTTTCAGACTCACATCTCATCTTCAGAAACCAGCATGTTCACCCTACAACCCTGCAGAACTAGACACAAAAGAAGATAAGCACAGAATAAAGAAGTTTCATGAAGTACAGGAAATTCCAGTACCAAGCTTCCAGAAAACTCCAACCTAAAAAAGATGAACTCTGACAATATACAAGCTTCAAATACAAAGGAAAACACATATGTTATGGGTATTGATTATACAATGGTAAAAGTAAAGGTAACATGGTATTAGTTATTTTCCTTTACTTATAAAACTACAATAGGCATGAAAATGTATACTAGATCTTATGACCTTAGTGTTAAAACCATGCACCTAAMTTTGACTTCCCTCATACCCATATGCTTAACCTTAATCAATCCTCCCATCACCATATGTTTTTCCGTTACCAACCTTTCTCCAGTTTCAAGCTTACTTCTCCCTACGATCTCCAGTACCAAACCCTTACCCTCATAAGCTGACTAAATCCTTACACTACAACCCGATTTTCAGTCACAGTTTATAAAGATGGTTGTAAGTAGACATGAACTAGTCTTCCAGATTTATAGAGAGACCGAGGAGTTCTAGTTGTGTAGAGAGAAGTATTCTAGAGCAGGATGGATGCCATTTTTGGAGAAATTCACAGTCTGTCATGAGAAGGTATCTCACACATTTATTTAGGGTTACAATGGAGATATTGCACACATAGGCAATATGCAACTAACAATCAATGAAGCAACTTTAAGGGAAGCCCCGGGATTACCTACCAGAGGAGCCAAGTATTTCAAAGGAGTAGGAATCAACAAGGAAATGTGTCAATGATTTCTGAAAGAAGACCATCAACACCCTTATTGGAAAAAGGGAATTCCTAGGAACTATATCAAGGACGAGTATTATCCAATGCTTGTTAGTCTTCAACGATTCCTCACTTGTGAGGGAAGGTATGTTGTAACCTTCCTATATCATCTTAGACTTAGGTTACACTTTGAAGGAGGTCCTAAAATTGATTTCCCATATTTTTTATGGATGAGTCTGAACAAGATGGTAAAAGGTGTCAAATCCCTATCCAAAACTGAGAAGACTAGCATTTATCATCAAGGTATTATTAAGATGTTAGTTATACATGAAATCAGGAAGAAAGGGATTAGCTCGAAAATCCTCATCACTCAACACGTTCCCATAGAAGAAAAACCTGTAGAGGGAGCCCAACTTGCTCGAGAGAAATATAAGGAACCTCAAGAGAAAAAGGGCATGAAAGATAAGGTAACTCCATCATCCTCCAGAACAGTGAGCCAAAAAGATAAAGCTAGTAAACAAGCAGGGCCCTCTTCCACAGTCGATAATATTTTTAAAAGTCAAGAATCAAAAGGTAAATCCAAATTAGTGGAGGAGACCTTAATAGTAGCACTTGAGGAGAAAGGTCATAAGACAAAAACTGTGAGGAAAGAAAACAATAACTTAGAAAATAAAAGTGAACAGTCTATAGAACAATCCCCCGTAACCATTCCACAAACATAAAAGAAGAAAAGGAAGCTTGTGAGCACCTCTGATCCATTACCCCCTTGTAAAAGAACCATAAGGAGCATGGTAAAGAAAGAAAAAGTAGTCATCAGTCCTCATACACATGAAGAACCAATAGATGTTACCTCCCCTTCTGAAGACCTATCAGTCCAGGATGACATCCCTAGCTTGACTGAGGAACAAGTTACTATTACTTTATGTGGGATGAGGGAGGAAGTGGAGGAAAGAGAATACATCTAGCCATAAACAATGGGGTCAAAAAGAACCTTAACAAAAGAACAGATGAAGAAAAATATTGGGGAGATGCAAAAACAAAACTAGGAACTCAAACAAGAAGTAAAGGAATACCAACTACTAGATAGGTATATCAAAAAGGAAAACGAACAACTGAAGGCAACCAGCCAACAACTTCAAGATGACCATGAAGATACTTCTAATAATATCAAGAAGGTACTAAGAATCTTACAACACATTAGGGTCATAAAAAGGGAGCTGAAAGCAGAAGCCTCAGCCATCAACATCATTGATCCACAGAAGTAAAGAATGGAGTCTCAAATTTTGAAATTTTTTGAGTTGTTTCAGTTGCATGAGGACAGGCAATGGTTTTGGCATGGGGGAATGTTGAGCCTCTAAATTGACATCCCCACTACCCTATTATACTCCTCATCTATAACTTTTTGGCTTACCTAAGCTTGGATAAATGACAAATAACACTACCATTATCCATTGATGAGGTCATAAGGTAAATTATAATTGAATTCGTGCATTTTGTGGTTTATTGATCTAGGAGACTAAATGTTTCATGTACTAATATTTTAAATTTCCATGTATAACCTTTGACCTCTAGATGAGTCCATCATTTATGCATCATCTCAACCATATGGTACTTATGCATCAGATTGCCACCGTCTGAATCCGGTACGAAGTGCACCTTCCATTCAAATATGGTATTGAATCATCCACTATCGTGATCCGATACCAATGGTCGTAGACTGTTCTAGTCTGGTACCAACCACTTGCATACTGTTCAGATTCGGTACCATTTACTGAATCTCACCTGTCACGATCCAGCACCAATATAGGAAGCAAAATATACCAATTTTAGCTCCAGATCGTACCCAAGATAATTGTTGGATGTTTGTTCAATCATCAAAGCTCTAGGAAGGTTATGTTAATCTAGTTTGTTTATTGCTTCATCCTCATACACTTCGTGTCATGAGGATGAAGATTAAAATATGTAACCGAATATATCAATTTGACAATTGATTGATCAGCTAAAGATTTCACCTCCTTGTGTTTCATGACTAAGATTGTTTAGATAGTCATGGCAAGGATGGTGGAGGTAGTAGAGAGTTAGCATAACACAGTATGTGAAGCAGTGTTACATATTGCAGAACAAATTTTGACTTGAATTTTAATAGAAGGATGTCATTCATTTCCAGGTATTGATCATTTATGAATGAATGTGAGTTGAGTTGTTAGCATCGTTTAATTCTATGTTTTGAAATTTGAGTAAGTGGAATGCGTGGATTTAAAGAAATATTACTGTAGACTCCAGTCGCTGACCTGTTGAAGTGAAAAGGGCCCACCACCCAAAAAAGGTCAGCATCCTTATAGATTAGTGTTAGCAGTTGATTTCAATAGTATAAATGTTAGACTAGCTGAAGCTTTGATCTTTTCAGATGATAGCAATATAGTTCAGTTTAGGTTTCGATTGCTTAGAGATCTTTTTTTTTTTGCATATGCTTTGTTTCTGTTTTTATGAATTTGATTTCATTTCATGGACATAAATGTTGGCAGCAATAGTCAGACATATATGAAGGAGAACTAATGAAGTTCACAATAGCACATTGTGAACCACAACATACTCTGTATATTGACTATTGAACTACCCATGCTATGTATTGATGATTGATGTGTGATTTCCCTTTCAGAAGTGTGATTGCATAGTTAGTTCTTTGGGTCAGATAGCATAGTTGATCTATCAAACTAACTCCATATAATACTTGTGCCATAATGGAGTAGATAGCTTCTCTGTGAAAGACAACCAAAGTGTGTTTTGATTTGCTAGTTTGTTTTGTTTCCAGCATCCATAATCTAGAATAGTTCTATACTCATGACATTAGAATTACCTTCCTTTCTGGTGTCTTGTAACTCTATTGATTACGAATCCCAGATTGATAATTAATGAGTGCATTATATTACACATATAAGTGGCACAACACATGCCCTGGGTGCCTTCTTAATTTCGTACAAATCCTTCTTTAATCTGCAAACATGAGACTCCTTCAAATGTATCACAAAGCCCTGAGGTTTATCTCTATACACTTCTTCCTCAATCACATCATTGAGAAATGTGGTATTCACATCCATTTGATGTAATATCCAACCCATAACTAAAGAAATAGAAATAATAGTCCTAATGGAAGTGTACCTAGCGACTCGAGAAAAAGTCTCCTCATAGTCCACTCCCTCTTTCTAAGAGAATCCTCCCGCCACAAACCTCACTTTGTACTTCTCGGTGTTGCCATTTTTTGCATGCTTGATATTATAGATCCACTTGGAATTCACCACTAAATTCCCCTATGGTCTCGGAACTATCTCCCACACATCATTCTTCATGTTGGATTGATACTCTTCCATCATGGCATCCTTCCAAACCTGTTGGTTTGCTTCCTCCTCATAAATTAAAGGTTTGGAATCAATGATGTGACTCATCAATGCCATATAACTCAAGAACCTTTGAGTTCATTTTCTTTTCCTAAAAGTACCATTGGGAGATGCATTCCTCCTTGCATCCTGCAAAGTGCCATGAAGTCATCTTCACCTCTTCCGGTCACTACAACATCTATAGGTAAATCCACTGGATCTATTGCATCTATTGACTCCTCTCGATAGCTTGAAGGATGAACAACTAGACTAGAGGGATTTGTACCCTTATCCTTCAAAGTCTCCTGCTCCTCACTATCAATATCCATATGAGACTATCTATACCTCTTGAAGGCTACCTCTGCATCAAAAGTAACATCTTGATTAACCTCAATTTGATGTTGTCTTGGAATGTAGATCTTGTAGGCCTTCAAAGTCTCGTTGTATCCCACAAAAGTACCCTTATTTCCAAAAGGTTCTAAATTCATCCTCTTMTTCTTGGTAACATGGATGTATATTGGACAACCAAAGATCCTCAAATGGATGACTTATGGATTCACTCTTATGAATGCCTCCTCATGAGTCTTATATCCCAATATATGGTGACGACACATGTTCTGAACATAAGTTGTTGTGTTAGATGTCTCTACCCATAAGAACATGGGTATATTATAATCATGAATCATTTCCTTGATAGCATCCATAATGAACATGTTCTTCCTATCTACAACGCCATTTTGTTGAGGGTTGTAAGGAACTTTCAACTCCCTCTTGATCCATGATTCCTTGCAGAAATCACTGAATTCAATGGAAGTATACTCTCCTCCATTATTTGTCCTTAAAACCCTGATCTTTTTCTCCTTCAAGTTTTCTGCCTGAACCTTGAACTCCTGGAACCTATTGAAGACTTCATCCTTTGTCTTCATAAAGTATATCCATGTCTTCCAGGAGAAATCATCAATGAATGTCACATAGTATAAGAAGCCACCCAAGGATGATAATGTCATTATTCCACATACATATGAATGCACTAGATCCAAGATCCCTTTGGATATACTATCACTGCTTGGATAAGGTCCCTTGATATTATTTCCCAGTGTAAAACCTTTGCAAACACCCTCATGCTCTACTTAGAGATTTGGAAAACCTGTAACCATCCTCCTTAATGCTGGAAAAGCCCCGTAATGGAGGTGAGAAAATATTCGATGCCATAATTCACATAAATTGATATTGTCACGTACCAATGTCTAGGTTGGATGTCTTGATAATATGTACAATCCTCCCTCTCGAACACCAATCAATCCTAATGAGTCTATGCTCGATCCCTTAAGCCATAAAATAACTTGACCATATATAAATGCAACTATGTAACCTCTATCCTCCAATGCTGAGATAGGAAATAGGTTCTTCCTTAATCCTAGTGTTATCACATAAAGTTGCCATGGGTCATATGTAGTTGTTTTTAAGACCTAGGTATACACCTCTTCCCTGTCTCTCTCTTTTTTGCATACCTTCCTATAAGTTTTTCCTTTTCTAGTTGATAAATTCAGGTTGGTCAAGTATGTTGTATGCACAGAGAAAAATTATGAGCAAAATGTAGTATTCAGAGGAATCCATTTCGGGCTTGAAATACAAGCAAACAAACGGGTTCAATTTTCAATGGCGGAGATCCCATGTGCAGATTCAGATTAACGGCTCTCATGCATTCTAAGTTTCAAAGTCGTGAAAGGATTAATGACCAGACAAAATCCTTGAAGTGCCAAAGTCTCAAAGTCCTGAAGTAATGAGAGACTACCACGTCAATTGGGAGAAAGTCACTTCGGGAGATATTAATGCCCGTGTTCAAAATATATTGAAGCCCGAAGTCCCAAAGTAACGAGAGGCTGCCACGTCAACCGGGAGAAAGTTACTTCGATATCTTTCCATCCAAACATCCTGAAGTCCTGAAGAGTCGAAGTCCTGAAGTGACATCAGGCTAACACATCACTCTGAGCCCATACCACTCCGAGAGTTTTTCATGCTTCGCAATCCAAAACTCTCGAAGCCTGAAGTGTCAAAGTACCAAAGATACATGGTGCTCATCCATCAGTAGTTGTGACAAGACAATGACATCAAGCCACCATGTCAGTTTCAGGAGATCGTCCTCCGGAAGATATTATTTCTCATCATTCAAAGCTCCCAAGCGCCAAAATTGGCTCCATCTCTAAACATGGTTAAAAGGATTCTGGAGTTGGAAGACAGATAAATTTTAGAGGGGGTGCTACAAAAGCAGGGCTCTCCCAGATCATGTATTGCAGCAAATCAATGGCCACAGTTCATTGTGGGGACAAAACATGCTCGAACGTTAAAATTCTAGAGCAGTCCCACAATTGAAACCATGGTATAGCAGAAGAGGTATGTGGTAGTTGGTGGTGGACTACGGGGGCGAAGCAGTGTGGACCCAAACCTCCCTTGACAACTTCCACAATCGTGTGCCGATGTAGGGTCCATCCGAGAGCAACACATGGCAACAAAAGCAGGGCATTCCCATATCGTGGATTGCGACAAGATCGATGGCCACAATTCATTGCAAGGACAAAAATTTCTCAAACGCTAAAATATTAGAGTGATCCCACAATCAAAACCATGGTATAGATAAAGAGGTACATGGAATTTGGTGGTGGATTGCGGGGGTCGAAGCAGTTTGGATTCAAACTTCCCTTGGAAACTTCCACAATCATGTGCTTATATAGGGTCCAATCCGAGAGAAGCGCGTGGAAACAAACTAAGCGTTAGGCCTTGTCCTGATCTCAAGGAGAAATTAGTTAATGAAAGAAGGAATGGCGGTTGAGAAATCAACTACCCCCTTAAATGGAAGCATGGAGGTCCTGGCCGAGGAGACAAAAAACTGTCATCCTAAAGTACCACAGAAGGCAATTTTTCCTACAGGCCCATATTAATCAGAGCTTCCATTTGACAAAAGGAACATGATAGACAAGAGAAGACACATGGCACTAGAGAATCCTAGGATAGGAAGGCTAGCTCGCACTCCTAGAACTGGTGGAATATTTTGATTATAAATACATCAGATGAATGATATGAAAAGGGGGTGGGGGTTCGGCCCAAGACCGGAGGAGGTTTTGAGAATTGTTTATGACTGTATATTTCAATTTGTAATCCAGAGGGGCATGTGGTTGTAAATTGTATGTTATTGAAGATTCATATGAGTTGTTTCATCATATTTGTCTTCTATGTGTTAGGTTCTATTCTTCATCTTGTTTGAACATATTGCTGATTTTAAGGATTAAAAATTGACTTGATTGATAGATTCTTGATGTGGTAGAGGATCTGTTGTAATCTTGCCTATTTATCATTGTTTATTGTTCAAACACATTTAAATTCTCTTCGTAGTGAGGATCTCTTCTTAGCAAAGATTCATCTTTATGTTAATTCTCTTATTCTTCTCTTCATCATTATACAAATGTTTTGTCTAATAAGGAGCTTAAATGCCTTCAATGAGCAAATTGTTTATGACTCCATAGCCCACTGGTCCATCACTGATCTGCAGTGATACATGTTGTTTTTTCCTTTCTTTAAAGTCTTGTTGATCCATGAACTCAAACTAAAATCAAATCAAATTTGTATGTTACCAATCTTACTCCCATTTGCAGTCTGGGGGTGACCCTTGGAGTGATAACATTAATGGTGTCATTTTTGGGGACAAAAGTGAAGATATATTCTCTGGGAGAATGACAATGAAGGGATCAAGTTTTAGATGGTGAACTGAATTTGGACACATTGTTCTGATTGCTCATCTTTCACCATGGAGACTCCATTGTTCAAAAATATATTGGCGACTCCACTGGTTTGAAATGGACAATATTTTAGCTCAGAGGTATGCTTTCTATGATTTTTCAAAAATAGTTGGTTTCCCTAATCCATATCCTAGTAGAGATGAATGGGAAAGTAGCCTTCCTAAATTTCGAGGAGAAGAGTGGGAGGTACCAGCTCAACATTTGTTGAATTTTCATGATTTTATCCATCAACTTCATATCGTGCATGAAAATGTTCAGAGTAATATTTTCAAGTATTCATTAGAGGGGATTTCTTGCGATTGGTGTTGATCTCTTCCCATTGCAAGCATCAGCTCTTTGACAGGTTTTCATGCAGCTTTCAATTCATTTTGTAAAGAGTATTTTTCAATTGAACATCTTTATGAAAATTGTTGTGATGAGTTTTCTTTGCTTCATAAATATTCTTCTAGTCACGAAACCAGATTTGTGATGAAGCATTTATTGTGGAAGAAAGCATTTTCCATGAATATCAAGAGGCATTGAATGATATTCATTATGATAGAAATAACATAGAAACATCTGGCATCATATCAGATGTATCTGTTGTTTTAAATGTTTATGAAGATCAACATGTCTCTTTTGAATATTATGATGAGAAAGTGTATACATCAATAGATATTTCTCTTGATTATGATGCTGAGATAAATGATAAGTTAGTTAAAAAAAACTAGGGAAGATTCCTCTCTGTTTTTTCCTAGCTTTTCATAATTGAAGGTAGATTTTGTTTGTTTCTCTTACGAAGAAAATGCAGAGGATATTTTTTTTCTTGAAACATATGTATTTAGTATCCCTGCTTATGATGAAGTTGTTTAGAATATTGACCAAGAAAAACCAATTTTTGATGAATATCCCAATGAAGATGATGAAGAGTAGAGTTTTTTCATAGCTTCTTTAGAACCTCGTAGCATGGCTCTTGTATATGATAATTATGAATCTGATCCTTGGGAGAGCCATGGAGGAGAAAAGGAAGAGCTAAATCTGTAGCTTATCTCATGTCCAATACTTATAAATGAGAAGATATCACCTGAGATTAACAATCCTGCATTAATCCTTTATCCAAATGTACACACTGAGAACATCAAACAACATGTGTGAAATGATGAAATAAAGGAGGTAACGTTTTACCAGTTTAGCATGTGTTATCATAAATTTTATGACCCTGTGGGGTTGTATATGGAGTTGAACTTTCCAAAAGCATTGAAGCCTACAAAATTAATCATATTATCATCATTTGGAGGTATTTTCAGTGTTCCAAAAAATGTTTTCATTATGTTGTCATACTTCCCTTACCTTTTATGGATCATTTGCAGTGAAAAGAAGAGTTATGTTACCAAATAGTTTAGGTGGCTATGGTGGAAGGTTTTTTTACCTGGGCTTTGTAAAGGTCAGTTAGAGTAGGGTATTGTATATAAATAAGCACATGTTCAAGATTTTCAGTTTTCAGTTTTCTTTTAGTATTTGAATAAGAGACCCCATAGCCCTAGGATAAGACACTAAAGTTGTGTGTTCTTGGCAACTCAGAGGGAGCATGCCATCCCCTGTGGAGCCAAATTTTATCACATAAAGTTGTCATGGGTCATATGTAGTTGTTGTTAATACCTAGGTCTACACCTCTTCCCTATCTCTCTCTTTTTTGCATACCTGACGTAGCACCCCTACCTCAGCAGGTTTTGCACGACCTCCTAGTCTAGGATTATTCTTAATCTCTTGTCGAGTCTGAATTGACTTCTTGATCTCCCTGCAGGAAATCTTCCACACACACAAGTGTGTATCCATAGGTCCTTATGAGTTACGCTTATACAATCAAGCACTAAACACCAACTCTCACCCACGTGATCACTGATATGACCACAACCTTCACTCGGAAGGTTACTTTGGGTTTTGTGACTTTGCAAAACTAGATGTGAGTCCCTTTGACTCATAGATCCCCAAAACCCGAAAGGAAAATGGATCTCTAACTCCTTCCTTTGAATTTTCTGATTTGATCAGAACTCCATGAATCAAGAGTTCATGACTCTCGACTCCAATTCACATCTTCCTCCACTTCCTGAATTCTGAAACAGTGAAATTCAACCATGAGATCAACGACCCTCGTTGATCTGAATCCAATGGCCTATATTCCTCTTAAGCTTGTGAGTGCAGAAAAACACTCGGCCTAAATATTCTCGCTAGTCTGCAAGATCCAACGAACCCTGGTAACTCGGTACTTCCTCCACGAAGCGATTCCACTGTCTGATCAGACTTCCAAAAGACTCCTCCGTCGAACACTCCAGCGTCAACCTTACTGAGCTTTCTGTCTGTTGGGTGACTTCAACACTCGCCCTCCCTTGAACTCTTCAAGGTTCTTTCCTTCCTGAGATTTCTCTCACAAAATCGAGGATTTCTAAGGGACTCTTGCACACATCCCTTGTGGCATTCATAAATAACCTCTGGTTATTTGGCCCTTCGACTCTGTGCGCTCTTTTACAACAATACTTCTTCAATTTTCCTTCTAGGTTGGAAAAGTCTAAGACTTCAACTCACCTGCGCACTCCTTTCATGGCTCTTGCACTACACCTGCACTTTTACTGATATGAGAACAACGTTATCCCTTCTGATATTTTCTGAGATAAAACTCAGAACCCTGTCAACGCACTCTATGCAAACCTTCAGTGCACTCCTTACAGGAATCCTTAGGATGAGAAACAATTGAAACTCATACTTATCCTCTCACAGACTTCATACATTCAACATGAAATCAAGAGTATACACACACATAACATCGAAAAAAAATTCATAACAAAGAGTATAATAAAAACTATAAAATTACCATTCAAACAGGTGTAAATAGTAACCAAGACGACACCATGAAATTGAGTCAAATTTTTCATATATTAGCTCAAGTATTCCTGTACATGGGTTCTTCTCTATCTACTTGTTATCTATAGATGTACATCTTACAGAATGATACAAAATGATACAAAACAAGGGTGTCTTTTATGAGTTTTCCCTCTTGCATCTCTAATCTATCTAATCGAATTAAAAGCTACCTAATTTACATTCATTTCAATTAAATGTCTCCATAACTGATAGATGAGAGTGACGCTCAAGATCTATTTACAGTCTCCCAAAACCTAAATGAAAATACTTTCTCCTAACTATTACATTAATGTTCCTTCATTCAAATTCAAAATGTCTCAAAATTTGCATTGGTGCAATTCCATCTGTCCTTCACCTTTGTGTTTTCTTTGTTGGCTCGCTTACGATGCTCCTACATCATAATCCCTTGGCTGAAAAATTCATGAACCCCTATTCATGAGCTTCTGCACCGTTTGTCCATGTCCTTGGATATCTGCTTCACTTTCCCAACCGGCATCCTCAATCGGGTGTCCTTTCCATTTGACCAAATATTGAAAGTATGTCTTCCTTCGGGTCTTTTTTCCATCTCTCTGATCAATTATCTTCTCCATATGTGGCCTTTTAGCTACAAGAATCTATTTGACCCATTGAACTTATTTTTGATCCTTCTCTGTTCCTACTTCATCTACTCTATATGGATACACATTTGCTACATTGAATATGGGTGACATTCCTACCCCATTCGGCAATTCAATATCATAAGCATTGGCCTCAAATTTTCTTATGATCTTACATGGTCCAATTTTATTCATCTTCAGCTTATTATATGTTCCCCTTCGGAACATTTCTTTTCTGAGATGCACCGGAACCAAATCACCTACTTCAAACTGAAGTTCTCTCCTATGTTGATCTACTCTGCACTTGTATTCCTAGTTAGAATTCTTTAACTTCTCTTTGATTTTTCCATTGAGCTCTTGCATCTCTACTGCAAAATCATCTGCTCCAGGACTTATGAATTTTCTATGTCCTAAATCTCTCAACTCAGATACTCCTCTCGGTTGCATTACATACATGATTTGGAATGGGCTCTGTCCTGTACTCCTATTTGGTGAATCGTTGTATGCAAATTCTGCTTGTGGTAGAATATGATCCCACTGACTGCGATGTTCGACTAATAAAATCCCCAATAAATCTCCCAGACTTCGGTTCACTAACTCGATCTGTCCATCCATCTGAACATGATATGTTGAGCTAAAAGACAATTATGTTCCTAGCTTCTTCCACAATGTCCTCCAAAAATGGCCAACAAATTTGGTATCTCTGTTCGAAACAATACTCCTAGGTAAGCTGTGAAGTCTGACAACTTCTTTCAAAAATGGATTTGCAATGTGAGTTGCATCACTTGTTTTCTGACATGGAATGAAATGTTGTGCATTTTAGAAAATCTGTCAACTACCACAAATATGGAATCACAACCCCTCTACATCCTCGACAGTCCTAACACAAAATCCATGCTTATCGCATCCCATGGCCTCTCTGGTACTGAAAATAGTTGATACAATCCTGTGTTATGTATTTTCCCCTTTGCATGCTGACAAATCCTTGGTAGCAACTTGAATCTTTTCTCTGCTACCTCTGTCCAATGAAAAGATTTATGTCTTTTCTTAACTGTTTCCATCATTGGTGTAGAAATTCCACTAAAATTTCTGATGAATTTTCTGTAAAATATAGCCAATCCATGGAAGCTTCTAACTTAAAAGATATTCTTTGGCGATGGCCAATCTATGATTACTTTAACCTTCTAAGGATCCATCTTTAACTCATTTGAAGAGATAAAAAAACCTAGATAAACGATCTCTTTCTTCAGGAAAGATGACTTCTTCAAATTTATCAGCAACTTCTCTTGTTGTAACCTCCTCATCACTACAGCTAAATGCTTCAGATGTTCTTCCTCGGTCTTACTGAAGATTAGTATATCATCAAGATACACAATCACAAACTTTCCAATGAAATCTTTCAAGAATTTGTTCATCAACCTCATAAAAGTACTTGGCACATTCGTCAAACCAAACGGCATGACAAGACATTCATACAGTCCTTCATTTGTTTTTAATGTTGTCTTCCATTCATCACCTTCCCTCATTCTAATCTGATGATACTCGCTCTTCAAAACAATTTTTGAAAAAAAATTTCTCCACTCAACCAATCCATCAAGTCATCCATCCTCGATAAAGGAAATCTATACCTGACGGTGATTTTTTTTATATCTCTTGAGTCAGTACACATTCTCAATCCACCATCCTTTTTTGGACTTAACACTATAGGTACAGTGCATGGACTCAAGATTTCTCTCACCAATCATTTATCCATCAAATCATGGACTTGCTTCATCAACCTCATAAAAGTACTTGGCGCATTCATCAAACCAAATGGCATGACAAGCCATTCATACAATCCTTCATTTGTTTTGAATGTTGTCTTCCATTCATCACCTTCCCTCATTCTAATATGATGATACCCACT
>ML812168.1:0-27675 GCA_009831015.1 Picea engelmannii
CTCCTGATGTCCCTGGGTTTCCTTTGGAAGCTTCATCGAAGAATATCGTAACTTTTCCCTCATTCTTCAAACACTTTTGAAAATCATGTTCAGGGGTCCGAAGCCGCCACTTTTTATCGGTACAAGGACGAGAGGAGCTCTTTTTGTTACTAACTTTCTTCATAGGCGCGCTTAGCCAGCTGATCTCTTCTGGGAAGAGCACGTTGTCTGGCTTGTGAGGCCAATTCTCCATAGTCTCTAGCAACAATGCTTTAGCTTTGGTTGCCACGACTGTGGGTGATCGCAGGCTGTTTTTGAAAGTGGCTTCATTCCTTGCTAACCACACTTCCCAACAAATGTATTTTGGTATGGAATACCAGATTTTGGCCCACGTGGTTTTTCTCTTCAACACATGAGGAGAACGCCCTTTCCAGGAGGCGAATAAATTGACAACAGTGATCTGTGATGGGGTGTGTGCATTGATCCTATGCATAGCCTGCGTTCAGACTTCTTGAGTGAAGGGGCAATATATAAACATGTGGTTAAGGGTTTCTTGAGCTGAGCAGCAGAGTGGGCATCTATGAGGCCCGATGATACCTCGTTTTTCTAAGTTATCTCTCGTCATAACCCTTCTATGCATGAGCACCCAAGAGAAGAAATTGATATTTAGGAGACCAAACGGGTCCTAGACGTGTTTCCACAGGGAGGACGAGTGGATCTGCGGTTGCTGAGTTTGAAGTGTTGTGAATCCCTGCATTGTTGTGTCTGTCCCGGTTTTCCCCCAACCCCATTTGTCCCTTATGCGCAGGTTCACTGGCGCCATTCCTAAGATCAAAGCAAGGAGTGGGTTCTGTCGTGGGAGCATCCTGACTGGAGGGCATGGGATAGCCCAGGCAAGCCATTTGCCATCCATGTCCCATGATGAGATGTTTGCCAGCGTGTGGATGTCCTGATGAATGAGCCAAGCACGTATCTCAGCGATTTCCAGGGTGAATTTGAGGGGTTGGAGACCCACGATTTTATCCTCCCACAACCTGATTCTTCTCCTGTTTCCTGGAATTCTGAACATGTGTTCTTTAAAAAACTCTCAGCCCCAACTACAGAGCTTCCATAGAGTGGTTCCTTTGCAAGAAGCTCCTTCGTCCATGTTTTTCATTGATAGCCCATGCAGATACTTTTTAATGAGAACTTGACTTACATGGTGACGTTGATTTGAGTAGATTTTCCATAAAATATTTTCTCCCAATGCCAAATTGGCAAATCCGGGGTCCCTTACCTGCAAACCGCCTTTTGAAAGAGGCCTTTTTTAGAATATCCCAGTTTACCAAAATAATTTTTTTTGGTTCCCCTTTCCTCCTTGCCACATGAAGTTGCTTATCAGTTTTGAGAGATGCTCGGTTATCATTTTTGGAGCCAAGAGAAACGAAGCCTTGTATACTGGAAGGGAGGAGAGAATAGCTTTTATGAGAATTAGCTTCCCAGTTGTGGTAAGCCACTGACTGCCCCAAATGGTCATTTTTGCCTTAATTTTGCTAAGTATTTCCAGCCAATGGGGGGCCTTGTTGATTCCCAGAGTTAAAGGCATACCTAAGTACTTGATTTTATCCTAGGAGGTGAAGCCCGTGAACCCAAGGGATTGAGCACTTCGGTGGATGGAATGTTGGTCAACCTCCCAGTCGTACACTACACTTTTCCTCCTATTGATTAGTGCTCTTGAAACTCTACAGAAGATTTGAATTAATTCGTTAAAATCCCTTGCAATTTTAAGGGAGGCACATCCTAGGAGCAGAGAGTCATCGGTGAACAAGGCATGGTTGATTGGCTCGATTCCTCTCATCGCCCTGATGCCTGGGATTGACCCATTTAGCTTCTTTGCTGTCAGCTTTTGGCTTAGTGAGTCTGCCATCAAAATGTACAGGAAGGAGGATAGTGGGCAGCCTTGCCTTATGCCCCTCGTTTATTTGAAGTAGTTTGTCGGCCTGCCATTTACTAAGGGGGCGATCCATGACTCACCTATACAAGCTTTAATCAAGCTTATAAAATCAAGGCTGAAGCCAAAAGAAGAAAGAACTTGGAGAAGAAAAGAGTGCCTTAACCGATCAAAGGCATTTTCCATGTCCATCTTGATAATCATCCCGTGCTCGTGGCGTTGGTGACTGGAATGAATGGTTTCCTACACAAGGATCACGTTGTCCAGGATGTGCCTACCTTTGACAAACCCTCCTTGGCTGAGAGAGATGATTTTTTCCAGTAGTGGCTTGATTTTGTTCGCAAGGAGTTTGGATATTATTTTGTAAGACGTGTTGCATAACAAAATTGGCCTGAAACGATCAAATGTCACTGGGTTCGCTTATTTTGGGATTAGAGCAAGGAAAGTGGAGTTTGTGGTTCCTCCCACTTTGCCTTTTTGGAGGAAGCTTTTGATCATTCGAAATAGATCAACCTTGATAATGTCCCAGCAAGTTTTGTAGAAGTGAATGGAGAACCCGTCGGGTCCCGGACCTTTGTCTAGATCCATATTCCAGATGACATTACTGATTTCATCTTCAGTGAAGGGCTTTTGAAGGTTTGAGTTATCCTCCTCGTTTACCATTCTTGGAACGTGAGTGAGGAAGTGTAGAAAATTCCTCCTCATTATCCACTCCTTCTTCTTTGTACAGCTACTGGAAATGGGAGGTTGCAACCTCTTTTAGCTGAGCTATTCCTTTATGGACAGTCCCATCAGGGGAGGTGATCTCAACAATGTGATTTCTAGATAGTCAAGATTTAATTTTCTTGTGGAAGAAGGCCGAGTTTTTGTCGCCAGACTTGAGCCAGAGGTTACGATATTTGAGTCTTAGGGACTCTTCCTCTACTTTGAATGAGCGGAGAGTGTTGAGTTGGGCTTCTTTCTCATTATGAATTTTAGAGTAGGTAATGTCTTTCTTCTCCAATTCCAATTGCAGATTGAACAACTGATTGGTGGTCTATTTTCTAAGACTGTAGAGGAATCTGACGGCTTTTTTATCCATTCTTTCAGGGCTGTTTTGGTGGCTTTAAGTTTCTGTTCCCACACATAGCTGGGTGATCCATTGACATGGATGGACCAAGCTTTCGAAACTATGTTCATAAATCCTTCCCTATCTTCCCAGAGGGGGATGAACCGAAAGGGGATGGGCCCCATATATTCCTCTTCTTCAAACTACAGTAGTATGGGTTTATGATTTGACATCAGTTTTGGAAAATTTTTTGTGGAGATAATCTTCTTTTCTGAGAGGAAGGTGCTCTGGAGTAAAAATCTGTCCAAACATGATGAAATGTGCTATGTCCTAGCTCGGTTGTTAGACCAAGTGTAGAGTCCTTTTTTCGGCTTAAAGTCTAGTAAGTCCCATTGTTGAATTGAGTCTTCCACAAGGGGAAGGAAATGGTCCCTGTTGATTATGCCTCCTCTTTTTTCCTTTCTCTCAAAGACTAGGTTGAGGTCTCCAACTAGAATTATGTTCTTGGGAGAGTAAGCCTCTAGGAAGTCATACAGAGTTTGCCAACATTATTTCTTTTCTGCATAGAGGACTGGAACATAAATATTAAAGAGGGTGAGGGTGGACTTACTTACAAGATGTCAGAGTTCAGTATAGATCCAATGCTGTGTTTCGAAGGAGCTTTCAAGGTGGAATTTGTCTTCCTCCCAGAGAGTGGCAAGCCCGCCACAAGTGCCCCTTGCACTTACTTCCTTTCCAACTTTTGTTTTCCATTTCACTTTGCTAAGATCGAGAAGGGAAACCCCTTCTATTTTAGTCTCTTGGAGCATGAGGATATCGGGTGTTTCTGACTTCAGAAGGTTCTTCACAACTTCATATTTTAAGGGGTTCCCCAAGCCTCTGCAATTCCAAGAGACTAATCACATTATTTACTAGCAGCGGGGGGGACAGGCCCTCCCTTGGGAGGCATGTTTCTAGTATTTCTACCAATGGACATCTCGTGGGTTGGCTGCCTTGTTTTTTTTGTCTCTCAACCTCTTCTTCCCTTGCCTCTCTGTGGGATATCCTCCCGACTCTTTTCGATGACCTCTCAAATGTCTCATCTTCTGAGGATCCTGATATCTCCAGAGACTTCTTCCTTGTCATCTCTGCATAGGATGGAGGGCTAGGGACTCCTCATGATGATCTGACTTGTGGTGGGACTGTTTCTTTCAAGATTTTTTCTTTTTCAATAGAAGTGGGATGTTGTTCGGCCTCTTCGGTTGCTGGAGCTAGGGGTGGTTTTTTTGTGGTGCTAAGTATTTCAACGGGATTGTTGGTTGTCTCTACTCTTGGAGGGGTTGAGATCCCCTCCCCTTGTAACTGAACCGAGGGAGGTGTTCCGCTCCCCGAGGGTGCTTCTTTCCCTTTGGATATGTTATTCTATTTAGTTGGAGTTGGTTTCTAAACTTGAATCCATTGTTCTCCCTTCGAGTTCTCAGCCTCCTCCTCTGCTTTCTTTTTACAATGCCTGGTGAAGTGCCCATATCCATGGAAATGCCGACATTTAAACATAAGTTTTTCATAGTCTAATGCTTGAATGTAGGCCTAATCAGCCACTGCGAGATTTATAGCTTCGGGGAGACCCTCCTCTAGGTTGAATTCTACACAAATCCTCGCACAGGAGTACTGATCCCTTTTTTTGGCATGATCTATATATTTTCCAATCTTATTTTCTATGGCTTCTAAATATTTGGGGTTCCAGCAATGCAGAGGTAAGTGAGGCAGGCATACCCATACGGGAACAACTGAGGGAACATCCTGATTCATATCGAAATCCAGGGTCCATTGGTTCAAGTACAGACCTTGGGGGCCCATGAAATACGAGCCATTTCTGAATATGAGATTCCTATCCTCTACCGAATCAAAGACGAAGATGGAGAAGCCTTTACCGACTAAGTAGCTTCTGATTCCCTCTTTGACTAGTGATCTATAGTTCCTTTACACCCATGCATCAATAGATTTGGGTGATGGCCAAAGCCTGGTAAAATTCCCTATTAGCCCTCATTCATCAAGATTAAGAGCCGATCTACAGGGTTCTTCGGTCGGCATGGCAACCGTGGGAATAGTTTCCATCTTTTTTACAAACTTCTATTGTTGTTCGCTTGTTGGGTGCTTGTTGCATGCTACCACAAGCTTCCTAAACACATTCAGTTCAGGTGGAAGAGGAGGAGCGGCCTTGAGGCCCCCTCCTGGGGCCATGGCACTAGAGAAGAACACATTAGTGTTCTGTATCGTTGGTCAGACACATGGTGCGCACATGCAGATTTTCAGAGGACCTAGAATCTTTTTTTTTTAATTTTATTTCAAATTTGGAAAAAAACTTTCAAGAAACATTTTAACCACTGGAAGGAGATCGTGGAATATGCTAAGATTGGAGACCCAAGATTTGATGGTTAGAACTATTCCTTTTGGAACAAAAGGATGCAAACCTTTTTATAGGAACAAGGATTTGGACTTTGGCAGTTAGTAGTAGATGGATATACAACACCAACCACTCCTCCAACTGACAAAGATGGAAATAAACTCAACGGAAACAATTCAAAGGCTAAAGGCACCATTCTGAGCAGTTTGGATGATTCAGTATTTTTCAAAGTTATGCATTGCAACACTACAAAGGATCTTTGGGATAAACTTCAAAATATTTATGAAGGAGATGTCAAAGTCAAGGGAGTTAAGCTTCAAATCCTTAGAGATAAATTTGAGCAATTGAAGTTGAGGGAAGATGAAGACATTGCAACCTACTTTTTGTGAGTTGATGAAACAATGAACGCTATTAAAGGACTGGGAGAAGAAGTTGATGAATCAATGGTCGTTAAAAAGGTTCTAATATCTCTCCCTATGAGATTTGATCCTAAGATATCAGCTCGAGAAGAAAGAACAAATATTGACACTTTGAGCATGGAAGAGCTACATGGAATATTCACAGCTTATGAAATGAGGATAGAATAAGAGAATCCAGTCACAAAGGAAGCATCGTTCAAGGAATCCAAGAAGACAAAGAAGAAGAACAAGAAAAATTCAAAACCAGATTGTAGCTGCAACGATGATTCAGAGGAAGATGAAGAAGTGGAAAACTTCGTAAGAAAGTTGAAAAGAGAAACCAACATATACAAATGTATGCTTCCATTGAAATGTTTTAATTGTGATGGTATTGATCATTTTTCTTATAAATGTCATTATTCTAAGAGTAGAGGTAGCGATCAAGAAGAAGATCCTAAGAAGAAAAATAAAAATAAAAAAGGAGACAATAGAAGAAACAAAAATAAATTCTTCAAGAAAAGTTTCTACTCAAAGGAAGACATCTCCTCATCAGATGAGGATGATGATAGTGACAGTGATCCAGAAAGAATACTCTTCATGGAAGTAGATGATGATGAAGAAGATTTCGAAGAAGAAGACGAAGTTGATACCAGAACAAAACTAATCAGTGCCTTAGAAGAACCAAGGAAAGAAAGAAAGGAAAACAAGTCACTTAAGGATGAATTAAAGACAAAGAACAAAGCTCACAATTCCAACTCTGAATAAGTTGAGAAGATAATCATGAAGTTAAAAATCCAAGTAGAAGAAGATAGAACGATTGAAGAAACACTCAAAAGTCAGTTAGAATAAAAAGAGAAGATGATTGAAAGCTTGGAAGCATAAATAGTCACTTTAAGAAAATATCTTCAGAAGAAATATATGTAGTATAATAACACCAAAATATTGGTTGAGATCATTAGTAGTCAAAGTCCATACTATGACAGGGCTGGGATAGGATACAACCAAATGCAGAATAATAAAGGCTCGATCTCCAAGATGATAGAACAAGGAGCAGAACAAATCAGTTATGCATAAATTGTTAGAGGTACTATCAAGAAAGAGGAATACGGGAAGACTCAAGAAGAAAATCACAGAGGAACCAGACCACCTAGAAGATTCAGAACACATAATCAACAATCAATAACATTTCAAGAAGAAGCATGCTTCAGAAGAGCAACACCATTCAGAAGATCCCCTACATCCACATATCAAACTATTTTTCTTGGTTTATGTTATTCTTGGAACAATTTTGGACACAAAGTTGCAAACTATAGAGCCTATGCCAAGAACAGAAGAAAATATGAAGGTTATTCAAACAACAATTATCTCAGAAAGTCACATGAAGCACAAAACAAAAATCACAACAATTTTGGCTCACCAAATAATAAAGTAGAGTGCTACAAGTGCAAAAATTTTGGACACATGGCCAAAGATTGTATATTGATTGTTACTCCAAGGGAACCAAAGCATAATATCAACATTCATAAACAAGAACCATAAAGGATATGGAGAAGGAAGCAAGATCAATTCAACACTAAAGAATGCTCACTTTCTCTACCAACGCAACACAAGAAAAGTGGGTGGTATGTTGACAACAATTGTTCGAAGCATATGGAAGGTGAAAAGCACAAGTTTCTGACCATGAAGAAGGAACACGATGGATCAGTTTCGTTTGAAAATTATAACTCAGGGAAAATTATAGGTAGAGGCACAGTCAAGCTTGAAAGAAAATATGCCAAGGAAGAAAATTTTCTACTGGTCAAAGATATGAAGCACAATATACTAAGTGTAAGTCAAATGTGTGGTCAAGGACACAAGCTTGTGTTTGACTCAAAAAAATGTGAGATAAGGAAAGAAGGATCAGGAAAGTTGGTGGCTACAACTATAAGAATTCTGAAAAACATATATGTCTTGAATGAAATAATAAAGAAAAGATGTTTCTTAGGAAAAGAAAATGAAAGATGGCTCTGACGCATAAGAATGGCTCACATGAACTTTGATAACCTTGTCAAAATCAACAGAAAGGAAGCAGTGAAAGAAATGCCTGAGATTTCAAAGCCAACAAATACTCTATGTGAATATTGTCTACAAGGAAAACAAACTAGGACCAAGTTCAAATCAAAAGAGTACTCCATGTTGCACACATGCCTATTTTGAGAAGGAAGGTTATTCTGGGCACAAGACTATTTTTGGAGAAAATATCTATTTTGGGAAAGACCTAATTTTGGGAAGGAAGACCTAATTTTGGAGCACGCGTAACAGATGGAAAGAAAGAAACATGTGGAAAAAGAAGGAAAAGAAGCATGCAAGAGTAAAAGCAATGTGGCGCAAGAAGGCAAGCCTAACCATGATAGGGTTAGGGTTTTTGATAAGGATTGTAACAACTATAAGCCTGAAAATAGTAAAAATAAAGACCTAGGAGGTATAGGTTGGGGGTTATTTGTTGTAAGTGGTTATTGTTTGTTGTTGGTGAGTTGATGATGATTATTATGATTGTTGAGAGATTTATTATTGTAATAAGGTTGTAGAAGAGTCGGATAAGCTATATTTTGAGGGTTATGTCACAGGATGAGGAGCCTGGTGTGATCTAGTCCACCTATTAGAGGTTCCTTAACCTCATCATGATTGTATGATTGAATATGTAATACGTATAGCACCAGATTTTGCAACAGATTAAATAAAAGAGCGAGAAGCTAGATCTTTGTGGACGTATCCCCAAGAGGGGGTGAACCACGATAAAAATTGTGTTATGTGTGATGTTTCTTGAATGTTTACTTTCTGTCAATGGTTAGCTTATGAATGAATGATGAACTAGATGTATTAGCATGCATGCATATGGCTAAAGATGAATGAATCTTAGAAATACTTAAATCATTAACAAGTTTAATGCATAAAGAAAGATAGAATACACTCCCAGATCCCCACTTATTCATAAACTGCAAACACTTGGGTATTACAATCACCCATAGAGCTATCACGGGTGAGACTGTGTTGTGCACTCTGAGCGCATTGTTTCCTTTTGGTTTACCAGAGGGGCCGATATTTTTAGAGGGTTTTGTTGGAAACTTGTTGAGATCTGAAACTGTGTCAACCTAAGAAGAAGTAAGAAGTCATAGATTTAACCAACAAATGGTTCTGTTTCCGGTTGGAACTGTAAGGGATTGAGTGGACGATATCTATGGAAGAAACACACAGAGAGCGAAAGTATATATGGGAATGTTCAGGCCATCGAATCCAACAAAGCCAGAGATCGAAAGATGGTTGAAAAAGAAGGAACTTGAGTTTTCCCAGAAGGACAACAGAAACCCTAATCTAACACCACACAAATATATTGAAAAATACGTGTTTAGCGACTTGCATGAGGTATTTTTCTGTGGTTTCTCGCATTTGTTGCAAGAGTGGTTATTGAAGTTAAAGGAAAACCACCATACAAATTGAATTAGACAGCTAGAGTGGAATCCTGTGGAGATCACGCAGTTACAACAAGTTAATAACAAATTTACGTGCGCAAGAGATTTCTGGTTAGACAATATTATTGCAGGGTTTATCATCTAATTTGGAGTAGATACCATGAAGTCTTACACCACAACAAAGAAGGATTTTCTAAAGGGACCCAAAGGTAGGTAGATGATATCATTGTATACTTCGATAAATATTTTATTGTATGACAACGGTGTGATTACTATGGAATTAGACAACTAAACTTCCCTGTGTGCATGGAGGAAGGCGGGAAGCACTGACGGGAGGCTGAGAAATGGAGGAAGAGATGGATAAGGGAAAGAAGAAGGAGGCCATGGATCCAATAATGATGGAGGAAGACCAGATAAAGAAGATATGGAAAAAACTTGAAAGACGCGCAGTGGAGTACCCTACCAATATAAGATGAATAATAAGAAGAGAGCCATAGCTGATAGAGAGGGATTGACAAGCGATGAAGAAGAGGTAGAGGATCTCTGGGATGTGGAGTAGATTGAGGAAATCCTGCACAAAACATATGAAAGGAAAACGAGAGGTCTAAGGGCATGAACAGAAGGTAAAACTCCAATCCAGATCACCACCAGTGTAGAACCTACAACCCCATGTGTGACTAACACACCAGAAAGAACACCAACATTTAGACAACCAAATTTTAGTGGAAGAAAGATAAAAGGACATTCATACAAGCAAGGAGCATCAAATGGAGGAGCCAGTTCAGGAAGTAATAGTCAATTATCTACACCGCATGGAGGTAGTAGTTCAACATGGTTTAAAATGGTAGGACATGATCCCACAATCAGGTTACTATAATTTTGGGGAGAGGCATCAAAGGACCCTGAAAATCACTTATTCATATGTGAGAATATATGGGAACAAAATCAGATCACAGATGAGGATGCAAATCTCATGCAGTTATCAATCACACTAAGAGACTGTGCATTGGATTGGTACATGAGTCTATATGTAAACAATCCACCAGGAGTAACAAATACTATTGTAGATGTGAAAAAACTACTAATAAATGAATTTCAGAAGCCCATCTCAGAAGACCAGTAAATGAATGAAATGATTGAAATCAGGCAAAAAACAAGTGAGTCTGTTTGGGAGATTAATCAGAGGTTTAAGCGTCTAAAAGGTAAGTTGAAATATGCAATGAATGACATGTAACATAGGCATTTATTTGTGAACTCATTGTTACCACACTTGAAATACCCATTACGACAACATAAGTTCCAAACTCAGGCAGAGGCTCTACAGGAAACCTTACAACTGGAAGAAAACCAATATCAACAGACAAATCCAACAATAGAAGAGTTGAAGGAGGATTTGAAGAATCTAACATTTCAACTTAACCAGAATAAGGGTAAAGAGAAAAGAGAATTTGTTTGGTGTACCTTATGCAGGACATAAGGACACCATAAGAATGAATGTCCAACTTTTGCATAGTATATGGAAATAGGAGTACCAAACCCTTTTCCAACAGAAGGACCCTGGTGCGAGATTTGTAAGACACATGAGCATGATCCATATCACTGTCCAATGATGCAAAAATATAAGACAATACCTAAAAGTTCATATTACGAATTTTGCAAGTCAGTGGGTCATGATGATAAGGATTGTAGGAAGATGGAGACGATGAGAGACAGAGCTTCAGATACTTATAGGGTGCAAGCATAAATGATGGCAGGACAAGCTGCACCTCAGTTCAACCAGTTACCACAACCATAAAATAATGCGTAGCAATAGTACATCACTGCGCAACCACAATATAACCCCACACAATATAACTAGATACATCAATACAATGCACTGCGAGGAGATTGAGGTGGATACAGAGGTGGAGGACGAGGTAGAGGAGGGTTTGGACAAGGCAGAGGACCAATAGTGTGCCACAACTTCCAACAACCAAGACATTATGCAATGGATTTCCCACTCCCACCAGCGACATGTATGTATTATCGCCCAACATATCATGACACAGAAGACTGTCCAACCCTCTTGGGGAAGATACAAGAAAAAAAGAACCAGAAAAACCTTAATGTCCAGTGGATCTTTGCAGAATATAGGGATGATGGGAGAAATATCAATATAGTCACTCGAGGAGGAGCCAAAATAGGAACTGATGCAGTGTCACATGATTCAGATCAACACCAATGGGTTAAGAAGAATACTGAACCACAAAAGTAGTTTGACACGCGAAAAGAAAAGGAAAAATTGAAGGAGGCTAGATAGGAGTTTCTCAATCAAAATGTGGCGTCCACATCAGCCGTGTAGAAAACTCAGAACTCACCAATGTATAAGATGCCCTCCTCAATGGACCATACCAATAAAGGACAACCTTTAGAGCAAGTAAGTACCATAAAAACTTTTCTGCAATCCTGTGATAAGTTATTGAAGGATCCATCATTTGTTAAGATTTTACAAAATCTATTAGAAAGATGTAACATAGAGATAGAAGGAAAATTAGAACAAAAAACAGTCAATCATATCCATACAAGAAGAAGGACAAGCAGAGAATTCAGACTGAATGCCAACATTGAGGATTTCAATATGGGAGATATTCACTAGACTTAGGCTCTGAAGTAAATGTCTTACCTAATAAGACATGTCAGTGTATGGGAGAAACCACACTAGGCTATTCACCTGTCCAATTGAAATTAGAAAATCAACACATAGTATTACTAATTGGAAGGCTTAAAGGTGTGACAATAGATTTGGATGGAGTGCGCACTTTGGCAGATTTTGAAGTAGTAAAGATAGTAGATGGCACAACACCTTACCCAACATTGCTTGGATTGGATTGGCCATTCGATAGCCAATCTATAATCAACTTGAATACAAGAAAAATGACTTTTGAATTAGGTAAATATAGAGTCATTGCACCATTGGATCCTTCAGAAGGAGAAAGGTTTGTAGAACCCACTTGTTTGGATCTAGAAGAAATAAACCAGTTGTATAGAACCACTGCACGAGAAGAGGATTATGTTAACCCAACTACAAATGGGGTACTCATATGGAGAAGCATTACATAATGTGCTTTTGAATCAAACATAGGTTTGGAGAATTGGAATCAACGATTACATGAAGTTTCCACAAGGAGGTGGGCAA
This sequence comes from Picea engelmannii, assembly GCA_009831015.1. Classification (NCBI taxonomy): domain Eukaryota; kingdom Viridiplantae; phylum Streptophyta; class Pinopsida; order Pinales; family Pinaceae; genus Picea; species Picea engelmannii. Next base: position 12,363 of record ML812168.1, read on the forward strand.
GAATAGACCGCAGAATAAGATGGGTTGATACATAGATCAGAGAACCTCCCAGTTTTCATGGGTTAAATGACTTAAAGGAATTTTTGACAAAATATGAAGAGAAAGTACTAGAAAACTAGAGGCTCTTAGCCTTAGATATTGCACTCAAGGCCGCACTTGCAAGATGGTGGGGTGCAAACAAAGAAAAAATTCAGGACTTGTATTAGTTTAAACACTATTGCGCACTAGATTTGGTGCAGAGAAAGGGAGAAATAAAATGCAGAGGTATGATGGACACTGACCACCAGTGGAACACTTGGAAAAATTCAAGGCACAATGGAGGATGACACCACCAGAGGAATGGACTCATCACTTTATCCATACATTGGAAGATATCCCAGGGAACTGGTATATAGACCAGAATATGCACAGAGGCACTACAGAATGGACATGCTTACAACATAATTTTGTAGTAACCTTCTCATTTGAACATGAGAACCCCACCATTGATTCAACGTTGAAGCTGATCCATGGAATGATATTTATTGATGAACTAGAAGTTGAAAACATGACAAAATATCAACAATAGAATAGACAGACATTCGAAGAGTTACTTTCATGCTATCATGTGGAAGAAGAAGCACCAGATGAAGATGATCCACACAACATTCAGATTATAGTGATTGAAGGAGAAATAGAGGTGGAAGTTCCATCTCTGGAGTCAAAAGTATTTGTTACACCAATCAAAGTTAATAAATTCAACATTGGGACAAATGACAACCCTAAAATGACAATTGTAGACTATTAGGATGAGAAAACAGTAGAAAGAATAACATAGTTACTATGTGAATACAATGACCTATTTCCAACAACTTTTATAGATATGGAATGCATAGTAGGGGAGCTAGGTGAGATGAAGATACCCTTCAAACCTGAGGCTATACTTGTCAATAAAATACCCTACAGATTGAATCCAATGTATAAGTAGAAAGTGAAAGAAGAAATTGACAGAATGTTGGAAGTTGGTATCATAGAACTAGTAGAGGAATATGAATGGATCAATACTATGGTAGTCCAAGAAAACAAACAAGGGGGGATAAGGTTTTGTGTAGATCTGAGGAAACTTAATGATGCTTTCTTAGATGACCCTTTCCCTTCCCCTTTTACAGATGAGGTCTTAGATAACGTGGGAGGTCAGGAAGTAGATTCATTCACATATGGATTCTTAGGTTACCATCGGATCAAAATAGCTCCAGAAGATAGGTATTAGACTACTTTTGCTACATAATGGGGATCCTACCAATATACAAGAGTAGTCATAGCTTCTTTTAAGGAATTCATACATTGATTTCTAGAAGTATATATGGATGACTGGACTGTATATAGTTTGTTAAAGGACCATGTAGAAGTGTTAAGACTCATGTTGGAAAGATGCATGCAATGTCATATATCATTGAATATGAAGAAATGCATTTTTGGTACACCTTTTGGAATATTGTTGGGACATATAGTGTGTAAATAAGGTTTACTAGTGGACCCTGCTAAGATTGTAGTCATTGTAAATTTTCCACCACCAAAGTCAGTGCACCAATTAAGAGAAACAATGGGACATACACACACCAATGGAAAAAACTGTTAAAGAAGTGCACCATATTTCAGTGGAATGAGGATTGTCATCAATGATTGGACACTTCAAAACAAAATATGGTAACAACACCTATATTAGTATTCCCATATTGGGAAAAGACATTTCATGTGTATGTAGATGCATCAACCATAACACTTGGAGAAATTCTAGATCAACTAGGAGTAGGGGACTTAGACCATCCTATAGCCTTTGCAAGAAGAAAGTTGCTAGAATCAAAGAAGAACTACAACACCACAGAAAGAGAAGGCCTAGACATGGTCTATGCACTTCATAAATTTAGGCACTATTAATTACTAGGTAAACACTTTAAAATGTTCATAGACCATTATGACCTCAAATATCTAGTCAACAAGCTAGTGTTGGGGGGGAGGATCTCTAGATGGTTATTATTGTTCCAAGAATTTGATTTCAAAGTGATATTCAAACCAGGGAAATTGAATGCAGGATCCAATCTCATTTCAAGGATAACTAATGGAGAAGAACTTACTAACTTGGAAGACAACTTCCTTGATGTGTAGCTATTTTCAATACATGTAGCTAATGAATAATTCGTTTATATTATTGAATACTTAAGTACATTTGTTTCACCACATGAGTTTAACACTGCACAAAAGAAAAATCTGGTAGTCAAAGATGCAGACTATCAACTTATTGTAGAACATTTATACAAAATGGGCACAAATAACATTTTGAGAATGTGTGTATTGGAACATGAAAGGCCCAGAATTTTAGTAGAAGCTCATGAATGTATAATTGGAGGAAACTATGCAGGTAAAGATACCACGCAGAAGGTATTGCGTGCAGGATTATGGTGGCCAACAGTCCATAAATATGCCAAGGAATATTTATAGAAATGTGATGTTTGTCAGAGGGGTGGAAAACCCAACAAAAGGGATGAGATGCCTCTAAGACCACAAGTGACTCTGCAGGTATTTGAAAAACGGGAAATAAAATTCGTTGGACCTATTAATCCACTAGAAAAAAGGTCAGGAGCTAGGTATATCATTACTGCGACTGAATACTTAACAAGATGGGTAGAAGCAACACCAGTCAAGGACTGTAGCACAAATACAACAAACCACTTCTTGTTTGAGCAAGTGATCACCAGATTTGGATGTCCTAGGATTTTGATGAGTGACCAAGGCACTCATTTTATCAATAATACCATTGGGGCTATGACTGAGGAGTTTGAAGCCTATCACCAGAAGAGTACACCATATCATCCTCAGGAAAATGGAAGAGTAGAAGCTTTCAATAAGATTTTGGAAAATGCTTTGATGAAAATTTGCAATGTCAACAGGGATGATTGGGACTTGAAAATGCCAGTAGTATTATGGGAATACATGACCACATGCAATAAGTTGGTAGGACAAACACCATTCATATTAGTGTATGGGAAGGAAGCAGTGGTGGCATTATAATTTCTGGTACCTAGTCTACGCGTAGCAACAATTACCAACATGACAAAAAGGGGCGCAGTACAAAAAAGGTTAAGTCAACTAATGGAAATGGAAGAGGAAATGATTCTGGAAGGATTTCACCAGGAAGTACAGAAAACAAGAGACAAATCCTCACACAAAAGTCATATTAAAACGAAGAGTTTTAAGGAGGGAGACCTAGTCTTTCTCTATGACAACAAAGTTTTCCAACACCCTGGTAAGTTTAGAATACATTGGCTAGGGCCATATGAAGTAAAGACTGTCACATATGGGGGGTATGTACAAATAAAAGACTTGGGAGGAACATAAATGAAAGGAATGATCAACGGTAATCGACTGAAATTGTACAGGGACAATCGACCTACTAACCCTTAAAAGTTAGAGCGCAATGATAAAGAGATGTATATAGTGTACTATAACAAATATCAAGACAAAAAAATGATAAAAATAAATAAAAACGGGAAAAGGAGAAAAAAGGAATGGAAAAATAGAAAAAGGAAGAAAAACACAAAAAGGCACAGAAGTTGACTGAACCACAAGAATGTGCGAAAAAAGTCATGTGCAACAATCACTGTGACAATATCGGAAGACAACGTGCAAGAAAAATTACACTCGGTGCAAATGCACATAAAAAGTGAAAAACAAATACGAATGGGTATATAAAAGGTAGAAAGCACACATTTATTCAACACTTAGCAATTTTTGAGCACATAGCGAGAGACAAACATCGTGCACTAGCTAGAATTTTATGAAGAAGCAAGTGAGTTTGGAAATTGGAGAGAAGATGACCCCAACGAAGTTCGATGTGCCAGGCCAGTATGTATGGGTTACTCTATAGGGCCAAAGGCGCAAGGAAATAATGAGATAGCCCGAAAACGTGGTCGAGTTGGAAGATTTCACCATGTTGGACACAAAATCAATCATCCCGACACAGGTTGAAGAGGAAACATCGACAACACCGCAAGGCGAAACAGGGTAGAGTTTTGGAGCCCAGAATGGTATTATGAACCCTAACTCTTAGACGCCTACGAAGCCTGATGAAACAATGGAACCACGATAGGCCCACGAAGTAGAGGAGGTGTTGGTTGAGGATATCACCGACCAGATGGATTTCGAGATGGAAGAAGAGGATGCAGACACAACAAAGGCAGGCCCATCTGCTGCGGGACAAAAAAGAAAGGTGCAGGATGCCATGGATATCACAGTCCCATATCTCCCAGACACAGTGGTCACTTTGGATGATATGTTGGGAAAGGTACCCAAACTTAGATACTCAGACCATGATGTGCGTGACGTGACTAAATTCCTAGATTTGGCTGAGGAGACTTAATTAATAAATACAGGGGAAATTGGACCCCTCGATAAACCAATAATGGATCCTGTGCAGTGGATAAAGGGGCTGTACAATTATGGTATAATGAACCTTTTTGATATACCACACTTCATGCATGGTAAGAACGTTGGGCTATGTGCTAAACAACTAGTCGGTCACGTACACGGAGGCATCCTATGGATGGATAGGCTAGTACAACTAGATGTGGCACTGGTTTCCAAGATCACATGAATACCTACATTTGACACACAACCATAGGAATACTTGGATAGCAAGGCACATGATAAGGAAATCACAGAGCTGGTCAAAGCACAGTTTGGCACCAATCGGGGTAATATGGGCATTGTGATCAAGGATATTAACGATAATGCAACAAGGTTTGCCAACAATCTTATGGCTTGAAAACTATTGAGGAAATGTCAAAAAGAAGAAGCGCCAACAAGAGTTATTGCAATAGTCATTGTTGGGCGCAAGCCTATTTTGAGGAAATACTATTTTTGGAGGATAAAACCTAGAATTGGAAAAATATAGCAGGAAGGAAAAGCAACACGTGCGAGGAAAGCATGTAGGAAAACCTAACCACATTAGGGTTAGTGTTTTTGTAGGAGATTGTAATGGCCGATGAGCTAAAAAACTACTATAAATAAGTATCTATGAGGTCTAGGCCGTGGTGGTTGTGTGGTTGTTGTTTTGTTGTTTTTCGTTGCTAAGTGTTTGTTTGTTCAGTCAAAGAAACTATTGTAATATATGATACCATTTTTGTGAGTTGTTGTTTATAGGGGAGAAAATTAGTCAGACCTTGAGGATTAGATTGTAGGATGAGGAGCCTGGTGCAATCTAGTCAGCCTTATACAGGTCGTGGAGTCTATTTTGTGATTGTATGAACGAAGTTGTAGTGTGAATGGCACCATATATTTCAAAACCATAATAAATGAGCCTGAGAAGCCAGATCTTTGTGGACATAGCCCAGGAGGGGGTGAACCATGGTAACACGTGTGTTATGTGATGTGTTTTTTTCATAATTATTTTCTGTAAGTAGTTATCTGATGAATGAATAATTCTGTGAGATATGTTATATGTTATATTTGTTAGAATGCATGCATAAACTCAATAGATGAATGGATCTTAAGAATAATAGGAAGAACTACCAGATCAAGGCTTAAGAAGATGAATTGCAATCCCAGATCCCCACTCTTTCCTAGACTACAAGAATATGAGAATTGCAGTCACCCATAGAACTCTCCCGGGTGAGACTGTGCTGTACACTTGTGTGTTGTGTTGCCTTCTGGTGTACTTGGAGGGCGGATAGTTTTAAAGGGATTTGTTGGAATCTTTTCAGATTTGAACCCGGGTCAGCCCAAGAAGCAGTTAGAGAAGAGATTCAACCAACAAATGGTTCCGTTTCCAGCCAGAACTACATGGGATTGAGTGAGTGGGATCCATGAAAGAGTCGCATAGAAAATGAAAGTGTATAATGGAATGTTCAGACTGTGGAATCCAATGAAGGTGGAGATCGAAAGCTAGCTGAAAACAAAGGAGCTGAAGTTTGCACAAAAATACATCAGAAACCCTAAATTAACATTGTGAAAATATCTAGACAAGTATGTGTTTAATGACTTTCATGAAGTATTTTTCTATGATTTCACACATGTGTTGCAAGAGTGGCTATTGAGGTTGAAATAAAACCACCCTATGAATCAAATTAGACAGCTTGAGTGGAATCCTATGGACATCACATAGTTACAACAAGTTAACAACAAATTCACGCGCACAATAGATCTCTGGCTAGACAATATCGTTGCAGGGTTTATCAAAGAATTTGTAGTAGATATCACGAAGTCGTACAATGGATTAGAGAAAGAATTTTTAAAGGGAGACAAAGGTAGGTATATTAGATTGTTGTATACTTCCATCAAGATCTAACTGTATAAAAAAGGTGTAATGACTATGACATCAGACAACTAAACTTCCCTGCATGCATGGGGGAAGGGGGGAAGCATTGAAAAGAGCTGGAGAAATGGAGGAAGAGATGGATAAGGGAAATAAGGATGGGACCGTGGACCCAATCATGATGGATGACGATCAGATCAAGTATATCATGGAAACAACTAGAAAAAAGCGTAGTCGAGTACCCTACCAATATAACAGGAATAATAAGAAGAGAGCCATAGCAGATAGAGAAGGCTTGGCAAGTGATGAAGAAGAGGTAGAGGATCTCCAGGCTGTGGAGCAGATTGAGGAAATCCTATGCACAACATATGAAAGGAAGAAAATATGTCCGAGGACAGGAACATAAGGTATAACTCCTATCCATGTCAGTGTTAGCGTGGAACCCATAACCCCATGTGCGACTAATACACCAAAAAGAACACCATTGTTTAGACAACCAAATTTTAGTGGAAGGAAGACAATAGGAAGTGTACCCAATCAAGGAGCAATGACTTGAGGAGCTAGTTCATGAAGTAGTAGTCAAGTATCTACACTGCATGGAAGTTGTAGTTCATCACCGTTCAAAATGGCAGGACATGATCCCACCATCAGGTTACCCGAATTCAAGGGAGAGGCATCAGAAGATCCTGAAAAGCACTTGTTTATCTATGAGAATATTTGGGAAGAAAATCATATCACAGATGAGGATACACAAATTTCACAATTGTCTATCATGATAAGAGACCGCATACTGGATTGGCACATGAACATAGCTGTAAACAATCCACCGGGAAGAACAAGGACGATTGCATATGTCAAGAATCTACTGATAAATGAATTTCAGATGCCTAGCTTAGAGGATCAGTACATGCATGAGATGATTGAAATCATGCAGAAACCAGGTGAATCTGTTTGGGAGATTGATAAGAGGTTTAAAATTCTTAAAGGTAAGTTGAAGTATGTCATGACTGATATGCAACATAGCCATCTCTTTTTGAACTCACTATTACCACATTTGAAATACCCTTTGAGGCAACATAAATTTCAAACTCAGGAAGAGGCTCTACAAGAAGCCCTACAACTGGAAGAGAACCAGTATTAGAAGACAAATACAACAATAGAGGAGCTGAAGGAGGATCTAAAGAACCTCACATTTCAACTAAACTAGAATAAGAGCAAAGAAAAAAGAGAAGTTGTTTGGTGTACCACATGCAGGACATAAGCAGACCACAAGAATGAGTTCCCAAATTTCGCGTAGTACATGGAAACATGGCTACCAAACCCTTTGCCAACAGGAGGACCATGGTGCAAGATTTGTAAAACACATGGACATGATCCATATCATTGTCTAATGATGCAAAAGTATCAGACAGTACCCAAGATTTCATATTGCAACTTTTTCAAATTAGTGGTTCATGATGACAAAGATTGTAGGACAATGGACTTGATGAGAGAAAGAACGTCCGACACCTATAGGGTGCAGGAAGAAATGATGACATGGCAAGATTCACCTTAGTTCAACTAGGTACCACCCCCATACAACACTGTGTAGCAGTAGTATAATGCTACGCAACCACAATACAATAACGCGCAACCACAATATAGCCCCACACAGTATAATTAGGTGCCTCAGTAGAATGCACCGAGAGGAGATAGAACTGGCTACAGAGGTGGAGGTTGAGGTAGAGGAGGTTTTGGAAGAGGTAGAGGACTAGTAGTGTGCCATAACTTTCAACAACCAAGACACTATGTAAGGGAATGCCCACTTCCATCTGTGACATGCATGTACTGTCGCACAACAAATCATGATACATAGGACTTCCCAACATTATTGGGAAAGATTCAAGAAAAGAGAAATTAAAATAATCAGAATGTACAATGGATCTCTATCGAGGCTAGGAATGATGGAAGAAATATCAAAATAGTCACACGAGGAGGTGCTAAGATAGGAATTGACACAGTGAGACCAGATCCATCACAACACTAATGGGTGAAGAAGAATACAGAATCACTGAAATAGTTCGATGCGGGGAAAGAAAAATAAATATTCAAGGAGGCAAGAAAATAATTCATCAATCAAGATATTGCATCTACATCAACCACGCAACACACTCATAACATAGCAATGTATGAAATGCCCTCCTCAATGGACCACACCAATGAAACCAAGTTGTAGAGAAAGTAAGTACCATAAAGACCTTTCTGGAATCCTGTGTTAAGCTACTGAATAATCCATCATCTGTTAAAGTGTTTCAAAACATGTTAGAAAGAAGTAACACTGAGGTAGATGGGAAGTTAGAGCAGAAGATAATCAATCACCTCCATTCAATAAGGAGGACAAGCAGGGAATTCAAACTGAATGCCAACATTGGAGATTTCAATATGGGAGACATTATATTGGACTTAGGTTTTGAGGTCAATTTTTTACTGAAGAAGACATGGAAATGCATGGGAGAGCCCACATTAGGCTATTCACCTGTCCAGCTGAAAGTAGCTAACCAACACAGAGTTATGGCGATTGGAAGGCTAAAAGGTGTGATAGTAGATTTAGATGGAGTGCACACTAAGGCATACTTTGAAGTGATAGAAATAGTGGATGGTACAACACCTTATCCAAAATTACTTGGCCTGGATTAATAATTTGATAACCAGGCCATAATCAACTTTAAGACAAGGAATGTGACATCCGAATCATGAGTACAGAGTCATTGCACCACTAGATTCATTCAAAGGAGAAAGGTTTGTAGATCCCACTTGCTTAGATCTGTAGGAAATCGATCAGTTATACAGAACCACCGTGCATGAAGAATATTATGTTAATCCAATTATAGATGGGGTAATCAGCTGGAGGAGCATCACATCATGTGATTCTTACTCAGATACAGGCTTGGAGAATTGGAAAAAAAGATTACATGAAGTCTCCACAAGAAGGTGCACAAGAATTGACCGTGCAATACGGTGGGTGGGTACCGAGATAAGATAACCTCCCAGTTTCCATGGCATAAATGACTTAGAAGAATTCCTAACAAGATATGAACATGAAGTGTTAGAGAATAAGATGCTCTTATCCCTCAACATTGCACTGAAGGAAACACCTGCAAGATGGTGGGGTGCGCACAAAGAAACAATTAAGGACTGGTACCAATGTAAGCGACTACTGAGCATTAGATTCGACGCAGAACAGGGGAGCAACAAGATGCAGGGATATGATGGACAAGGGACACCAATAGAACATTTGGAGAGATGAGAAACACTATGGAGGATGACAGCACTATAGAAATGGCCTCATCACTTCATCCATACATTAGAAGGAATTCCAGAAAACTAGTATGTAGACCAGGAAATGTGCAAAGGCACTACATAATGGACAACGTTACAACATAATTTTATAGTAACCTTCTCATTCAAACATGATAACCCCAACATTGATTCAACACTCAAACAAATTAGAGGGGCGATCTTTATTGATGAACCATAGGTTGAACCCCTGACATAATATCAACAACGATCAAGGAACTACTGTCATGCTATCATGTGGAAGAAGAAGCACCATATGAAGATGACTTGCGCAATATTCAGATTACAGAAATTAAGGGAGAACGAGAGGTGGAAGGCCAATATTTGGAATCATAAGTATTTTCTGCACCTATCAAAGTGAAGAAAGTTAATATTGGGACAACAGATAAACCAAAAATGGCAAGTATTGGAGACTATTATGATGAACAAATAGTGGAAATAATAACAGAGTTATTGCACGAATACAGTGACCTGATCCCAACAACATTTACAGAGGCATAACATGAGAGCTAGGAGAGATGAATATACCTCTCAAACCTGAGGCTAGATCTGTCAGACAAAGACCTTATATAATGAATCCAATATATAAGCAGAAAGTGAAAGCAAAAATTGATAGAATGTTAGAAGCTGGAATTATAGAACCAATAGAAGAATTTGAATGGAAAAGCCCTATGGTAGTGTAAGAAAAGAAACAAGGGGGGATAAGGATTTGTGTCGACCTGAGGAGACTGAATGATGCTTTCCTACATGACCATTTTCCCACCCATTTAACATATGAGGTATTAGAGAATGTGGGAAGCCAGGAGGCATACTTATTTACAGATGGATTCTCAGATTACCATAAGATCAACATAACTCCAGAAGACATGTACAACACTACTTTTTCCATAGAATGGGGATCCTACCAGTACATAGTCATGCCTTTTGGGTTGAATAATGCACAAACTATATTTTCAAGGGTAGTAATAGCTACTTTTAAGGAGTTCATACATCAATTTTTAGAAGTATATCTGGATGATTTGACTGTATACAGTCTATTAAAATATCATGTGGAAGTGTTAAGACTGATGGTTGAAAGATGCAGGAAGTGTCAGATATCATTGAATATCAAAAAGTGCATATTTGGGACACCTTTTGGAACATTGTTGGGACACATAGTGTGGAAACAAGGCTTGCTAGTAGATCCTGCCAAGATTGCAGTGATTTTAAATTTACCACCACCAAAATCAGTGCACCAGTTGAGAGCAACATTGGGACACACAAGCTACTACAGAAAATTTATAAAAGGGTATGCGCAGATCACTACGCTAATGGAGAAAATGTTAAAGAAGGATACTAAATTCCAATGGAATGAGGATTGTCAACAAGGTTTGGACACCCTAAAAGAAAGGATGGTAACAACACCTATTATAGTATTCCCAGATTGGGAAAAGACATTCCATGTGCATGTAGATGCAACAACTATAACACTTGGAGCAATTCTAGAGAAGCCAAGAGCAGGGGATTTGGATAATCCTATAGCATTTGCAAGAAGAAAACTGTCAGAATCATAGAAGAACTACAACACTACAGAAAGAGAAGGCCCGACTATGGTCTATGCACTTCAAAATTTTAGGCATTACTTATTGGGAAAAAACTTTCAGATGTTCACAGATCATTCGACCATCAAATACCTAGTCAACAAGCCAATGTTGGGGGGGAGGATCTGTAGATGGCTACTTTTATTTCAGGAATTTGATTTTGAAGTGATAGTAAAACCAGGGAAGCTGAATGCAGGACCAGATCACCTGTTAAGGGTAACGAATGGAGAAGAACCTACCAACTTGGAAGACAACTTCCCTGATGCGCAATTATTTTTAGTTCATATAGTTGATGAATACTTCACTAATATTATTGAATACTTGAGTACACAGATTTCACCACAAGAGTTTAACACTGCACAGAGGAAGAATATGGTAGTCATAGATCCATACTATCAACTGATTGCATGACACTTATACAAAATGGGCATAAACAACATTTTGAGAAGACTCATACTAGAACATGAAAGGCCTAGGATTTTGGCAGAAGCTCATGAGGGAATAGCTAGAGGAAATTATGCAGGAAAAGCTACTGCACAAAAGGTATTGCATGCAGGAGTATGGTGGCCAACAATTCATAGAGATGCTAAGGAATATTGTGAAATATGTGATGTATGTTAGTGGGTTCGTAAACCTAATAGAAGGAATGAGATGCCCCTAAGACCACAAGTAACTTTGCAGATATTTGACAAATGGGAAATAGACTTTGTGGGACCAATTAATCCACTGAAAAAAATGTCAGGAGCAAGATATATCATTACTGCAACAAAATACTTAACAAGATGGGTAGAAGCAACACCAGTAAAAGATTGTAGCGTAGAGACAACAACACATTTCTTGTTTGAGCAAGTGATCACTAGATTTGGTTGTCCAAGGATTTTGATGAGTGACCAAGGCACTCACTTTATCAACAACACTATCAAGGCTATGACTGAGGAGTTTGAAGTCTATCATCAGAAGAGTACACCGTACCGTCCTCAAGAAAATGGAACAGTAGAAGCCTTCAATAAGATCATGAAGAATGCTCTGAAAAATATCTGCAATGTCAACAGGGATGATTGGGACTTGAAAATACCAACAATACTATGGGCATACATGACTACATATAAAAAGCTGACAGGACAAACACCATTCAAGTTAGTGTATGGGAAAGAATCAGTGGTACCACTAGAATTCTTGTTACCCAGTCTATGCATAGCAACAATCGCCAACATGACAGAAAGAGGTGCAGTGAAGGAGAGGTTAAATCAATTAATGGAAATGGAGGAGGATAGGATTATAACAGGATTTCATCAGGAAGTAAAAAAAACAAGAGACAAATCTTGGCATGACAGATATATCAAGAGGAAGAGTTTCAAGGAGGGAGATCTAGTATTGATTTATGACAGTAAAATTCTTCAGTATCTAGGGAAATTCAGAATGCATTGGTTGAGGCCATATAAAGTGAAGACTGTCATTTATGGGGGAGTTGTACAGCTGAAAGACTTGCGAGGCATAGAATTGAGATAATGATCAATGGAAGTCGACTAAAATTGTATAGGGATAGTTGACCTCCTAGCAATTAAAACTTGTAGCGCAATAAGAAAAAATGTACATAGTATATATATATATATATATATATATATATATATATATATATATATATATATATATATATATACGGGAAAATACAATACTCATCAGAAAGTGGACTTAGCACGACAAAAGGGAAATGTCTACATGCAACATATGGGTGACACACTGCACACTAAGGAAAATTTACAACAAAAATACGCCAAGCACTCAAAAATATCAATGCATTGGAAAAAGGATTAACATTTAGAAAAAGGGAAAAAACGAAAAATGAAGGTTACGAAAAAAAGGCACCAACTAGTGGCATTTATGAAATTAAATGGAACGTACTCATAAAGAGTCATTGCATTAATCGCATCCAGGGAAGCTTCTCTGAGAAGTTTCATGACATTTTCTATATAAAGGGGAAATGCAAGGAACAAAAGACTTATTGTGAAATCGTGAACTTGTAGTGATAGAGAGCACACATAGTAGAAGCAAATTGAAGAAGAACATAGTGTGAACCAGTTGCAACCCATTCGGAAAAAACTGACCAGTACCCATGATGTCACCACAGAAGATGGGAGTGTTGAGCTAAGCATGGAGGAAAAACATAAACAACATTAGGGTACCATATGAAACCGCAGAGGCCGAACAGAAAAACACACAGACTGAGGAATTCATCCATGTGGACACAATTCCTTCACCACATGAAGAACCAACAGGCCCTAGACTAGTGGTGGAAGAAACACAACCTCCAACAACAACGACAATGGAAATCAACCCACACAATGCTGCACAGGGTCACACTACACAATGCTAATATGGATATGGAACTATACGAAGGTAAGCTATAGGCTATGGGTCTTTCTCTTTATCTGTGGCACCGTACAACAACCTGCTAGGGCCGAAGAGGCCCAGTGAACAAATGGCGAAGCCAACATGCACATAGAGGCCGCAACACCAAGACCAACCAGAGAAAAGTCTGTGGAATAACAAGAGGGTCTGGTGGAAGAAATTACCGACCAACCAAACCCTGACATGAAAAAGAGACATATGGAGGCTGGGACCTCAAGTTAGCTGCCAAGAAGAAAGGGGAAAACAACCCATGGTGCGGTACCCGTGCATACAACCCGACACAACTATTGTACTACCGCGCATTCTAGAGGGAGTGCAAACCACACCAAAACTTCTAGGATGCGTGGAGAAGTTGAAATATTCGGACCACGACATGGCCAATGCTAGAAAATTCCAAGATTTTGCGCAATAGGTATATCTGGAAAACATAGGGACATGCCCCTTTGGAGACCCAATACTACAACTGAAACCATGGGTGGCTGGCCTGGTCAACATAGGCATTCTGAATCTGCTCGAAATTCCCCATTTTGGAAGGGGGAAAGAAGTAAACAATGGTTTCAAGTAGTTCATGGCGGTCCTCCATGGAGGATTCTTATGGTTGGAACAACTCGTCTCAATAGACATGGAGCTTATTGCACTCATCACAGGGATGCCATCAATGGGTGAGAACCCCGCGCAATACCTGAATGACAAAACAAAGGAGAAATCACTGACCGAAGAGATGAAGAAAAATTACGGCATAGAGAGGGCCTCACGCGAGATCATAATCAAGAGGATCAACGATGCAACAACAAGGATGGCCACCAAGTTCATGGCTTGAAAAATGATTAGGAAATTCCGCAAGGAGGAAGTCCCTGCCAAGTTTGTCGTAGCTACAACATAGTGCGCTAATGGCACTACACTCAACTGGGCCCCGTATCTATTAAAATTATTCCTCGAAGACTGCAAATATGCGTAGGACTTGGGAAAAAAGTTCCACTACTCGTGGGTACTCATTTTGATTGCACTAATGGGGTGGAGGGAGCCCCTATACTCTCTTTTTTGTGACTGGATAGGTCGATGTCGTGCAATGTGATACACATCATTAGGGAGTAATTCAAACCCCAAGAATAGAACTTCTAACATGGGTACCTTTTCTAGGTACTTCAGCGAGATAGAGGAAAGTGTTGTGCACACATGGAGGATTACTCTAGATGTGGTCGCACAATACAAGGACATAGCTAGCTTCAGAGTGACGAGGCATAACAAGTGGATCCAAGTGTCCAGGTACCCAGGGAAGGAATGACTACAACTAAGATACTGCATCACTGAATACGACATAGAAATGGCAATGAAGGATTTCCACGATGACTGGAGGATTCCTAACCTGACTCAAGAAGTGTCTAAGGGTATAGAGGTAGACCCTGTTGCTCCCAAAAAGTCGATGAAGTCGAGGAAACCCAATTAGAAGTCGGCAAAAAAGAAGAAGGGGAGTGCACCGTGTTATCATATTTATTTGTAAGGGAGGTGTTTTCCCTAAGAGGTTAACCATTTGGCGAAAAATGGAAAGAAGTAGGCTAAAAAACCGCAAAATCCCACTTATCCTAAGTTTTTCTAGCCAAGGCATGTTGTGCTAAGTAGCACGTAGATCTGGGCAGCTGAGATTTGTGTGCTTAGATCTATGATGCAGGGCCCATATTGGACCCCACCTTGACATTAT
>ML812168.1:27811-38685 GCA_009831015.1 Picea engelmannii
CTTACCGCTGCCTACCCCCTCCAAGTAGACCACTTACCTTTCTCACTTACTGCTCCATTCTCCTACTTCCATCTGTCCCCCACTCCATCTCTCTCCTCCGCCTATCACATCTCTCTCTCCCCCTCATCCGTTTGTTTAAACACACATGTCCCCACTGTGCTTACTACCGCAATATCTACCCTCCCTCCACATAATCATCTCGTGCCACTTCACCTTTGTCCTATCACACCCCAACACCCACGTTATCTATCGCCTGCGCTTTCCCAATCATATATCCCCTGCCACATCTATCTGCATGGCGACCTTGTCTCATCTTTGTGTCAACCTCCTCTGCCCCCATAAACTTTATCTAGGTCCACCAATTGGGTCCCCTTGTAATGGTCCAACGAAGCAATAAACAACCAAGGGAAAACTGCCACGTCTTTCAGATGCAAAGTTGACTCAGGCCTCCCCAATCCCAATGAAGTAGTTATTGAGGCAGGTGGTGGCGATTGAACATCGTTTCCACCATAAATGGAAAGCCCAGGAAAGGATTGTCATCCAGTTAGCTCATTTGTAGGCCTGTTCTGAAATGCGATTGTGTGTGACTAAAATTCACGTCTGACCAGAGACTGCATGCACAGTCTTCCAGGGAGCATGCAAACACAACTCCTTCAATGAAAAGACTCGAGCATGCTTCTGTTGTTTCAGTTTCGAGTATTTAGGAGTCGTTCTCATATTTTGTTAGTGTCAATGGTTGAGCTACGCTCCCATTTGTAAAGTTTTAATGAGGCCTCTGGTTCTCTAGTTACGTATTGTTATTCGAGACTTCTTGTTTAATGGTAGTTAGATTTACCCTTAATGTCTTTTCTTCTGATTCTGAGAGCTTGGGCATGGATGATCCAATCGAGTTGTTGTGATCGTAATGTAATGTAGGTTTGATTGCAGTACTGTCGCATCATTTTTAGTTTCTTGAAGTTTTCAAATCTAAGAGGATCTTATATCTAAAAATTTTCCTCCAAAGGCTACTAGAAGACCAGATGTCCATAGAAGTCCTTCACGTTTTTTTCTTGTTCTTCCACCTGCTCACCACTATACAAACTTACTGACTAAATCTAGATCAAGACCTCATTTATTTGTGCATACCAGCCCAATTTTTTGAGTTAGAGCGATACAATCCTGAGTCTACATCCATTATACCCCTCTTTAAATTATTCACTGTGACATACAGACTGATGGGCCTTGGTCTTACCTCTGCTGCAATCCATAGGTGACTTCCAACGCTAACATTTCTAGCACCGTTGTCGGGGAAGAATTGAAGATTTTCCCTGGGATTGAACGACAAAACTTACTGGTTCTGAAGGTGCATCAGAACTCAGTACATCAAGATTGCAACTGTGCACCTGGAGAATCCAATGTGGTGACTCTGTTGATGCAAATCCACAGGCAACTCCACTATTTCAGCTGTGGATTCCAGAGGCAGACACACGATGTCTACTCCACAGCTGCCTTTGGCAACACCTGAAGCTGACCCAGAGAAAATTATCAGAATGGGAAAAGACCTTCATCAAGGTACTTCTACTGTTGAACCAGGTATTTATGATGATTTTCATTATCCTATAGGAACTCCAATTTCTGCTTTACAACCTTCTGTTATACCTTCTGTTGGAGTTTCCCGAACTTTGAATTTTGGGAGTGTTCCTATCTTATATCTGAAAATTTTCCTCCAAAGGATACTGGAAGACCGGATGTCCATAGAAGTCCTTCACGTTTTTTTCTTGTTCTTCCACCTTCTCACCACTATACAAACTTACTGACTAAATCTAGATCAAGACCTCATTTATTTGTGCATACCAACCCAGTTTTTTGAGTTAGAGCGATACAATCCTGAGTCTACATCCATTATACCCCTCTTTAAATTATTCACTGTGACATATAGGCTGATGGGCCTTGGTCTTACCTCTGCTGCAATCCATAGGTGACTTCCAACGCTAACATTTCTGGCACTGTTGCCGGGGAAGAATTGAATATTTTCCCTGGGATTAAACGACAAAACTTACTGGTTCTGAAGGTGCATCAGAACTCAGTACATCAAGATTGCAACTGTGCACTTGGAGAATCCAATGTGGTGACTCTGTTGATGCAAATCCACAGGCGAATCCACTATTTCATCTATGGATTCCAGAGGCAGACACACGATGTCTACTCCACAGCTGCCTTTGGCAACACCTGAAGTTGACCCAGAGAAAATTATCAGAATGGGAAAGGCCCTTCATCAAGGTACTTATACTGTTGAACCAGGTATTTATGATGATTTTCATTATCCTATAGGAACTCCAATTTATGCTTTACAACCTTCTATTATATCTTCTGTTGGAGTTTCCCGAACTTTGAATTTTGGGAGTGTTCCTATTGAGTTTTCCCCTCCTAGTCTGGGATTGGAGGGAGAAATCCTTGTCACTCCACTCTCCCCTAAAATTATACCGTGGTTTAGACCCAGGACCTCAGAAGATTTTCCTACCCCAGGCTTCACCACTCCTCCTATTACTGTTGCCTCTACCACAGAAAGGGAAACCTTAGTTCCCTTAAGCACTCTATCTTTTTCTCCAAATCCTTTGTTGTTTCCTTTTCCTCTAGAAATCTCTTTTCTAGTCTCCCCTATCCGAACCCCTTCCCTTCTTGGTTATCCTCGAACTATCATCCTTATGGTAGGGGATAATCCTCCTAGAAACATAATGGATGCCATAGTGGCTGCAAGATATTCCCTCGTGGTCTTACCTTAGCCAATGAATGCTCTCCCTGCTGGAGATTACCTAAAGTATATGACCAAGTTCACTGGAGGGCAAGACATAACTTTTGAAGAGCACCTTGCTGCCTTCTACAGTTATGCAGATAATCTGAATATTGAAAATGAAGATGTCTGGATGATAATCTTTGTCTAGAGCCTTGATGGTGAGGTTAGAAAGTGGTTGAGAGGTTTGACCCCTGGATCCATTATTGGGATTGAGGCTCTATATGATGCCTTCTTGAGATAGTGGGGGGATAAAAAATACTTTATGTATTATATCATAGAGTTTGGGTCCTTGAAGAGGAAAGAGGGAGAATCTGTCTCCTATTTCTCCAAAAGATTCAACAAGCTGTACAATAAGATACCTTTCGAAATAAAGCCTACCAAAGCCTCTACCAAAATCACTTATGCTATCACTTTTGACCCTGATTTATACCTCCTGCTCAGAGAGAGAAGAGCTACTTCCCTGGTTCTTATGCAAGATGCAACCCTAGAAGTGGAGTCCAATGTATTGGCAGTTGATAGACTTAGGAACAAAGCTGATAGAGACAGGGGAAAGGGGAGATCTTAGGCCTCAACCTTTTGTTCTTCTGCATCCCATCCTCAAGTGGATGACCAAAATGGTGAAATCTCTTTCTGTAGAAATAGAGAGGATGAAATTCGAAGGGAAGCAAGGTTATAAAAATGCCCAAAATGTTGATAACAAAGAAAATTTCAGAAGACAATTTAATATTGCCCCTCAAGTTCTCCCAAGAGAACCCAAAAACAGAGATAGGGATGATTAGAAATTCCAAACCCCTCTTCAAAATAACCTTGTTGTTGATGAATAAGGAGAGGGGGAAGAGATTGATCCTGAAATCCAATATCTCGGAGACACCTCCCCATTTCCCCATTTAACTCATTTTGCATACGAGGAGTCTCTCATGGATGGCCATATAAATGAACTGAGCAAGGGGGAGAAGGCTAGGAGCAGCCCAAATAGATACAACCTCAGGTCCAAAAACAAAGAAGGAAAGTTTGATGTTCCTAGTCAGCCTTCCAGAGAAAATAAACCTGCCAAAGATGCAACAAACAACAACAAAGAAAAAAAATCTTAGAAGCCCTCCCCAATATCCAAAGATCATATACCAAAGGTGAGAGAAGTTATGAAGCCTCCATCCTATTTCAATTTTGAGCATGAAATTCAAAAGATAAGAATCCCTGTACCCCTCTCAGAACTGGTCGAACATGAAGATTTCAAGAAATCTCTCTCTAAGTTGTTGCAGTCTGAACCATATTGCCATTCCATAGACTCTTTAAATATCCAAGATGAGAAGATAGTAGTCATCCTAGGTCCTATGGTAGAAGATAGATATGGTTCATCCCCTCCCTTCTATACATCCCTGAACATACATGATAAAGTGTTGCATAACTGTCTAATGGACTCAGGGGCATCTCATAATCTCACGCCCAAAACTGTCATGGAAGAACTTGGATTAGAAATCACAAAGACTTATCATGATTTATATTCTTTTGATTCAAGGAGGGTGCAATGTCTTGGGGTCATCAAAGATATGGTTGTGACCTTGTTTCAGCTGCCCATGAAAAGTGTGGTCATGGATATCATAGTGGCTAGTGTCCCTCCCAAGTTTGGCATGCTTCTGTCAAGATCTTGGATAAAAAGTCTTGGGGGAACTTTGCATATCTTTGTCATACAAATTAGAGTTTGAAACTACCAACAATGTGGCAGAGTATGAAGCTCTTGTTTTGGGCTTAAGGGCTGCAAAGAACATGGGGATTAAAGAAATATCTGTGTATGGGGATGTTGAGTTGATTGTCCAATAGATAAAAAATATTTATCAGACCAAACACCCTCGGCTCAGATTATTGTGCCTTTGAGATATTCTGAGTGGGTAGCCAACCTGGTCCGAGTGAGAAAGAAGAGTGGAGAAATCAGACTCTGTGTCGATTTCATAAATATGAACAGGAGCTCTAGGAATGACAATTACCCGCTGCCAAAGATGGAACACATATTGCAGAGGGTAACTGGTGCATCTAGGATTTCCATGATTGATGGATTTTTTGGCTACAATCAAATCTCTGTCCTGCCTGAAGACAGAGAAAAGACAACCTTCACCACTCCTTGGGGTACATTAATGTATGCCAAAATGCCCTTTGGATTGATGAACACAAGAGAAACCTTTCAGCAAGCCATGGACATTGCCTTCATTGGGGAGATGGATAAATTTGTGGTCATCTCTCTGGATGTTATAACAGTCTTTTCCATATTTGATAAAGAACATTGCTATCATCTGAGGAAATACTTCTTGAAATGCAAAAGGTTTGGACTTTCCCTAAATCCTAAGAAATCATTGTTTTCCATGAAGGAGGGAAAGTTGATAAGGCACATAGTATCAGCTGAGGGGGTCATATTTGATTCAAACAGGGTAAAATCTATTCAAACCTTGTCACTTCCTAGATCTAAGAAGGAATTTTAATCCTTCCTAGGAAAAAATAATTTTCTGAGAAGATTTGTTTCAAATTTTGCCGAATTGGTGAAGCATATCACAATCATGCTTAGAAAGGGAAATGAAGTAAAATGGATTGTTGAGTCCATAGAATACTTAGCCAAATCAAGAAGGAATTGACTGAGGCACATGTGCTTATTATTCATGATTATTCCAAGGATTTTCTGATTTTCTCTTTTGCTTCTTTTAATACGATGGCAGCTATTTTGTTGCAGAAGAATGATGAAGGGTTGGAGCAGTCAATTTCATTTTTCAGCAGGGCATTGAGAGATGCAGAGGTAAAATATGACATCATGGAGAAACAAGCCTATGCCCTGGTGAAAGCTCTCAAAGATTTCAGAGTCTATGTTCTACATTCAAAAATTATTGCATATGTTCCTTCAGCTTCTGTGAAGGACATTCTCATCTATCCTAACATAGATGGGAGAAGGAGCAAGTGGATTACCAAAATCCTTGAATTTGACTTGGAAATAAAAACCACCACACTAGTTAAAGGCCAAGGTTTATCCAAGCTATTGGATGAATCTATTTGAAAAATTTTGGGGGTTAAATTCATCAACACTTGCTCAAAAAGTCAGCAATCCAGCCAAGGAAAAACCACCACATCTTTCAGATGCAGAGTTAACTCGGGCCTCCCCGATCCCATTGAAGCAGTTATTGAGGCAGGTGGTGGCAATTGAAAATCATTTCCACCATAAATGGAAAGCCATGGAAAGGACTGTCATCCAGTCAGCTCATTTGCAGGTCCGTTCTGAAACGCTATTGCGTTTGAATGAAATTCATGTCCGACTAGAGATTACATGCACAATTTTCCAGGGAGCATGTAGATGGAATGCCTTAAATTTGAATACTCGAGCATTCTTCTGTTGTTTTAGTTTTGAGTATTTAGGAGTCGTTCTCATATTTTGTTACTGTCGATGTTTGAGCTACGCTCCCTCTTGTAAAATTTTAACGAGGCCTCTGGTTCCCTGGTTACGTATTGTTATTCGAGACTTCTTGTTTAATGGCAGTCAGATTTCCCCTTCATGTCTTTGCTTCTGATTCTGAGAGCTCGAGCATGGATGATCTAGTCGAGTTGTTGTGATCGTAATGTAATGTAGGTTTGATTTCGGTATTGTCGCATCATTTTCATTTCTTGAAGTTTTTAGATCTACGAGGATCTTATATCCGAAAATTTTCCTCCAAATGTTGCTGGAAAACTAGATGTCCATAGTAGTCCTTCACATTTTTCTCATGTTCTTCCACCTACTCACCACTATAAAAACTTACTAACTAAAGCTAGATCAAGACCTCATTTATTTGTGCATACCAGCCTATTTTTTGAAGTTAGAGCGATATAATTCCGAGTCTGCATCCATTAGAACCCTCTTTAAATTATTCACTATGACATATAGACTGATGGTTCCTGGGCTTACCTTTGCTGCAATCAAGAGGTGACTTCCAACGCTAACATTTCTAGCGTCATTGTCGGGGAAGAATTGAAGATTTTCCCTGGGATTGAACGACAAATATTACTGGTTCTGAAGGTGCATCAAAACCCAGTACATCAAGATTTCAATTGTGCACTTGGCGACTCCAATGTGGTGACTCCATTGATGTGAATCCATAAGCAACTCCATTGTTTCAGCTGTGGCTTCCAGAGGCAGACACATGAGGTCTACTCCACAACTGCCTTTGGCAACACTTGAAGCTGACCGAGAGAAAATTATCAGAAAGGGAAAGGCCCTTCATCAATGTACTTCTACTGTTGAACCACATATTTATGATGATTTTCATTATCCTATAGGAACTCCAATTTCTGCTTTTTAGCCTTCTGTTATACCTTCTATTGGATTTTCCCGAACTTTGAATTTTGGGAGTGTTCCTGTAAAGTTTTCCCCTCCTGGTCTGGGATTGGAGGGAGAAATCCTTGTCACTCCACTCTCCCTTGAAATTATACCGTGGTTTAGACGCAAGACCTCAAAAGATTTTCCTACCCCAGGCTTCCCCACTTCTCCTCCTATTACCATTTACGCTACCACATAGAGGGAAACCTCAGTTCCCTTAATCCCTCTAGAGTTTTCTCCAAATCCTCTATTGTTTCCTTTTTCTCTAGGAAGTTCTTTTCCAGTCTTCCCTATCCGAACCCCTTCCCCTCCTAGTTCTCCTCCAACCATCATCCCTATGGCAGGTGCTAATCCTCCTAGAAACAGAATGGATGCCATAGTGGCTGCAAGATATGCCCCCCTGGTCTTACCTCAACCAATGAACACTCTCCTTGCTGAAGATTACCTAAAGTATATGCCCAATTTCACTGGAGAAGAAGACATAACTACCGAAGAGCACCTTGCTACCTTCTACAGTTATGCAGATAATCTAAATATTGAAAATGAATATGTCTGAATGAGAGTCTTTGTCCAGAGCCTTGATGGTGAGGTTAGAAAGTGGTTCAGAGATTTGACCCTTGGATCCATTGCTAGGATTGAGGCTCTAGATGATGCATTTTTCAGACAGTGGGGAGTTAAAAAAGACTTTATGTATTATATCACAACGTTTGGGTCCCTAAAGAGGAAAGAGGAAGAATCTATCTTCGATTTCTCCAAAATATTCAACAAGATGTACAGTAAGATCCCTGGCGAGATAAAGCCTACCGAAGCCTCTTCCAAAATCACTTATGCTAGCGCTTTTGACCTTGATTTCTTCCTCCTGCTCAGAGAGATAATAACTAATTCCCTGGCTCTTATGTAAGATGTAGCCTTGGAAGTGGATTCCAATGTATTGGTAGTTGACAGACTTAGGAACAAAGCTGACAGAGACAGAGGAAGGGGGAGATCTGAGGCCTCAACCTCTGGTTCTTCTGCATCCCATCCTCAAGTGGATGATTTGACCAAAATGGTGAAATCTCTTTCTATAGATATGGAGAGGATGAAATTCGAAGGGAAGCAAGGTTATAAAAATGCCCAAAATGATGATAACAAAGGCAATTTCAGAAGATAAATTAATATTGCCCCTCAAGTTCTCCCAAGAGAACCCAGAAAAAAAGATAGAGATGATTAGAAAGTCCAAAACTGATCCGGATTTTATGAGAAGAATGAAATGAATACAAATTATTAACATATTCTTAACACAAAATAACAGAGATACAATAAAACTGGTTTTCTATTCAATAATGAAATAAGTTGAAACTGTAAAATGCAGTGGAAACAAGCTTGTTGGAATGGTGGTGGCTTATCTCTGAGAAGAGAAGTGACGGATGCGCTCATTCGCAAGAAGATCATTGCAATGAGGCTCTGAAGGAATTTTACAATAAATAGGAATTCCAAAAAATCTAGACATCCAAAAACCTAACCCTAGGAGATGAAGCACCAAAAGTCATGTGGGCCCTGTTTGGGTAAGTTAGTACATTAACTTCCCGAGGTCGTAACTTTTGCATATGATCTCCATTTTAGGCATATGATAGCCCGTTGGAAAGGTATTGTCGAGGAGATTCATTTTGGGGACTCAATCATGCATCTAGATATCATTGAGTTGGGACTATCCCTAAAACCTTCATTTAGGCCCTCAAAATGGCCCGAAAGTGAAAACCGCTAAAAATAGTAAATTGCCAAAATTGCCAGAAAACTATTTTGAGCCAGTTGGAAAAGGTGGGTGGCCACCGATATCCATATGGATCAATCCTCACTCATTAGGAAGCAATGGTCTCCATTTCATTGAGTTCCCCCATAAGATGAGGAAATTTCTACTGAATTTGGCCCCGAGTGAGCCACTTGCCATGGTGCAGGAGCTGCCCTGCTTTGATGACTCGATAAAGATGGATCCTTTGCTGTCGAGTTCCCTTGATCTGTGTGTCCACAATATGATTGTTGGATTATAGTTGGATGCAGTTGGGGTTGAGCTTTGTTGGTGTCAGTTGTTCTGCTACATCTTGTTAGAAAAATAGGACCACAGAGTAATAAAATAAAACAAATGCAGAAACAAAACACAAAAGATACACAATACAAGAGAGACACAGATTTATGTGGTTCACCCAGTGTGGGCTACGTCCACCAGAGAAATTGCCAGGTCCTTCCTTTATTATTATCCAACAAATGAAGGGATACAACCTACAACAAAACCCGTTGTAACTTTCTCTTCTTCTCTCATAGTCGCCTCTCTCAGATTGCAATATTCACCATAATGCATAGCCGAAATACATTTCCCTCATAATACAGGGTTGCCTTCTAGGGAAAAAAACCATAACATAATTTCTATCATTAGTGACCTTATAATGAACGGTCCAGATTTACAATGAAATTACAATATACATTTACAAGGAAATTTTTCCTTCGGGGGCCCGCTTGCCCCCGAACCCCCTAGCTGGGGGGATAGGCCCCCCAGACCCCGCAAAGGGGGTACCCTCCCTATGCACTCCCCCGCGTGGAAGAGTGTACATATTTCTGGGGTGTAAAGTCTTTATGGGATATAAACACGGCTAAAAGCAAGGACCTCTGAATCAGGAACATAATCAGGCTCCACAACCAACAATCTCCCACTTGGAGATTGATCTCAACAACTCCACTGTTGCTATATATGCTAGACTCTGAACCTTCTTCGACCTGGAAAATTTATCATCTTCATATTCATTCTTGAAGACCAAGTGAAACTGAGCAGGAACTCAGTGTCTCTCTGGTTACTCCCTTTGTTAACATGTCTGCAAGATTCTGGCTAGTGTGTATCTTTTCTAAGTTCAAATGTCCATCTTCCAAGGCGGATTGTATGAAGTGGTACCTCAATTGTATATGCTTAGTCTTCGAATGGAAGGCTGAGTTCTTTGCAATATGAATTACACTCTCACTATCACAGTACAACCTGATATTCTCCTGCTTCTTTCCCAATTCCTCCATAAACCTTTGTAACGAAATCATGTCTTTACTAGCCTCTGTAGCAGCAACATACTCTGCCTCTGTTGTTGAAAGTGCAACAACATTTTGCAGTTTCGAAATCCAACTTACTATTGTTCCGCCTATAGTAAAAACATACCCTATGGTGCTCCTCCTGCTGTCTTTATCACCTGCCATATCTGAATCAACATATCCCTGTAGAAAAGTGTTTGAACCTCCAAAAAAAAATGCATGAGTAGAAGTACCTCTCAAATACCTGAGAATCCACTTTACTGCCTCCCAATGTTCTTTACCTGGATTGTTCATATACCTGCTCACAACTCCCACTGCATGTGCAATATTTGTTCTTGTGCAACCCATTGCATACATCAAGCTGCCAACTGTTGATGAATAAGGGACCCTGGACATGTATTCTATCTCCTCCTGTGTCTTGGGACACATTTCCTTAGTTAATTTGAAATGGCTGGCCAAAGGTGTACTAACTGGTTTTGCATTCTGCATTCTAAACCTCTCCAACACCTTCTTCGTGTACTCACCCTGAGACAATGTCAATTTGCGATTTTTTCTGTCTCTTGTTATTCTCATGCCAAGGATTTTCTTTGCAACACCCAAATCCTTCATCGCAAATGAATTGACTAATTTCTTCTTGAGCATATTTATATCCTGCATATTAGACCCTGCAACAAGCATGTCATCTACATACAATAGCAAGATAATATAGCTTCCATTTTCTAGCCTTTT
>ML812168.1:41263-59944 GCA_009831015.1 Picea engelmannii
TGTTGTCCATCTCTTTGTTTCTTTGGAGCTCTGCAATCTTTCTTTAGATGTCCTTTCTTCCCACAATTCCAACACTCTATCTTTCCAAGTCTGGATTTGGATCTTCCCTTCCTAGAATTCCCGCGGTTCCCTGAGCCCTTTCCTCCGTCCTTTTGTCTTCCCCTGTTCTCCATGTTCAATGCATTACCTGATGTCTCACCTATGGTTTTACATCGCATTTCATCACTAAGGATAACACCAACAACATCATCAAATTTTAAAGTATTTGAACCAGAGATAGAGTTACTTACAACCATGACCAAGCCATTCCATCTTTCTGGAAATGAGCACAAGATTAGAAGATCCCTAGCCTCATCATCAAAGTCCACTTTTACAAAACTTAGTTGATTATTAATCGTATTAAATTCATTTAAACGATCTGCAACAAACCCACCTTTTGACATCTTCATATTAAATAATCTCTTCATTAGAAATACCTTATTAGACGCCGAGGGTTTTTCATACAGTTTATCCAACGCATCCATCAGATCCTTCCTTGTCTTTTCTTTAGAAATATTGAAAGCCACCGACGCTGCCAAGCTCAGTCGTATCGTTCCTAGAGCCTTTCTGTCAAGAATATCCCATTCTTCATCCTTCATGGCCATCAACTTCTTTACTACTCCGCCCAATGGTTGGAATAGATCCTTCTGATATAAATAATCTTCCATCTTCATCTTCCATAACTGGTAGTTTTTCCCATTAAATTTCTCGACCCTAAACTTTCCATCTTCCCACATTGCTCCCACTCGAACTAGGAACCCTCTTTTCTTGCGATTTACCTTTTGCTCTGATACCAGTTGTTAGAAAAACAGGACTGCAGAGCAATAAAATAAAACAAATGAAGAAACAAAACACAAAAGATACACAATACAAGAGAAACACAGATTTACGTGGTTCACCCAGTGTGGGCTACGTCCACCAGAGAAATTGCCAGGTCCTTCCTTTATTATTATCCAACAAATGAAGGGATACAACCTATAGCAAAACCCGCTGTAACTTCTGCTTCTTTCTCTCACAATCTCCTCTCTCAGAATACAATACTCACCATAATGCATAGCTGCAATACATTTCCCTCATAACAGAGGGTTTCCTTCTAGGGCAAAAAACCCTAACATAATTTCTACCGTTAGATCTGCGACCTTATAATGAACGGTCCAGATTTACAATGAAATTACAATATACATTTACAAGGAAATTTCTCCTTCGGGGGCTTTGCCCCGAACTCCCATTGGGGGACGCTGCCCATGAACCCCTGCTGGGGGCCCGCTTGCCCCCGAACCCCCCAGCCGGGGGGATATCCCCCTCGGACTCCGCAGAGGGGGTAACCCCCCTTCTGCACTCCCCCGTGTGGAAGAGTGTACATTGTTCTGGGGTGTAAAGTCTTTATGGGATATAAACACGACTGAAAGAAAGGACCTCTGAATCAGGAACATAATCAGGCTCCACAACCAACACGTCTGAGGTGTCCAATAATGGTGGGAAATAAGGGCAAAGGAGATCCATGTTGAACATTGGGTGCAAGCCAAGGAAAGGAGGAATGTTGAGCTCAAAAGCATTATCCCCCATGGCCTTGGTGATGGTGTATGACCCATAACGGAGTGGGCGAAGCTTCTGATGGGGTCCTGTAAGGCGTTCTTTCTGTAAGTGTAACCAAAATTTGTCTCCCACCTGAAACTTATGTGGAACCCGATGTTGATCATGGCGATGTTTGTACTTGTCATTGGACTTTTGTAGGATATCCCGAACCTGTTGGCAGATGTGCTGGATCCGCTCAATGAAACGGGTGGCTTTGTTAGCTTTAGGTGGAACAAGAGATGAGTCGGTCAAGTTGATCACAAGGGGAAGTGCAACATCTATGGTACCCAATGGTTGGAATCCCAACCCCACCTGAAAAGGGCTGTGGCCGGTTGAGCTATGAAGGGCTCGATTGTAGCTATGTTGGACATAGGGAAGGCTCTCATCCCATGCGCGAGGGTGCTTTGAATTATACATGCAAAGGATATTCAAAACCATTTGATTTACGACCTCGTTTTGGCCATCTGTCTGGAGGTGGAAGGTCGTGGATTTGGTTAGCTTGGTGTCCAGCAGTGACCAAAGGCTCGACCAGAATGTGTTGAGAAATTGACTGTCCCTATCTGAGACAATGGTTTGTGGGAGTCCAAAATGTAGCCAGACATGTTCAAAGAAGAGCTTGGCAGTGGCCCCTACTGTGATGCTCTTCTTACAGGAAACCATAATCGCCATCTTAGAAAAGCGGTCAACAACCACAAAAACACAGTCATTTCCCCGCTTGGTGGACGAGAGGCCCGACATGTATTCCATTGAGATGGATTCCCATGGCCTATCAGGCGTAGGAAGAGGGGTGTACATGCCATGTTTCTTAGTGGTTGGTTTGGCAATAATGCAGGCAGTGCAGGACCTGATATACTTGCTGACCTCCTGTTGGAGTTTCGGCCAGTAGAAATGTTTCTATAGCATCGCCACTATCTTTTTGACGCCGAAGTGTCCTGCCACCCGATTGTAGTGGGATTCCCAGATCAGCTTCGCTCACTCGCTTGATGGAACATAGATATGGCCCAGATGACACAACAACCCATCCTGAAGATAGAAATTATCGACGACTATGTTTGCACCCGACATTTGGTAGGTGGGGGAAAAGTCCAGGTCTATCTCATAGAGTTGGGGCCATCCAGAGGTCTCATGGCCGCAAGAGTCTAGCACCGTGGTGAGTGCCGCGATTGGTGGTTTGATGAGGCAATCAATGACGTGATTGGTGCTTCCTATTTTATACTTGATGTTGAGGTGGAATTGCTGCAAGTATGTGGACCACTTTTGATGGCGACCATTCTACAATTTTCCTTGTGTCTGCATAAACTACAGTGGCTTATGATCAGTGTGGATGACTATCTCCTTCCCAAGAATGTAATGTCTCCACTGGCGGTAGGCTTGCACAATGGAGTACATTTATTTTTCATAGGTAGGGTACTTATGGACAACATCGGATAGTGTCTCACTATGATAGGCCACGGTGTAGCTGTGTTGAGTGAGAACGATGCCCACAAAATAGTCTAAAGCATCTATCTCGATCTCAAAGGGATGTTACATGTCTGGTAGTGAAAGTACTAGGGATGAGAACAAGCACTACTGCAAATCATCGAATGCTTGTTGTTGGGATCATCCCCATGCAAAATTTTCCTTATCACCACCCCTGGTGATTTGGATGAGGGCCCATGCAATATGGGAGAATCCAAACACAAACCTGCAGTAGAAATTGGCAAGGCCCAAGAAGCTTTGAAGCTCAGTGAGTGTGGTTCGGGCTGGCCAGTCACGGATGACTTGGATCTTGGCTAGATCCACATGTACACCATGTTGATCAATGATGTAGCCTAGGTAATGGACCCTGTCGATGCTGAAGGATCATTTTTCCAAGTTGGTGTATAGCTTGTACTGCTGCAGGGTGTGCAGAACCTGTTGAATATGCTGCAAGTGTTCGACCCAAGTCTTGCTATAAATGAGAATGTCATCCAGATACTCCACTACAAAATTATTGGTGAATGGTCATAGGATATCGTCCATAATCCTCATGAAAGTGGCCAGAGCATTTTTTAAACCAAATGGCATGACCAACCATTCAAAAAGGCCTTCCTTTGACTTGAAGGTGGTCTTCCATACATCTGTCTGTTCTATCGCGACCTGGTGGTAGCCAGACTTCAGATCAATCTTACTAAAGTATTTAGCCCCTGTGAGTTGATCAAGGAGGTTGTCAATTCGGGGAATAGGGTACTGATTTATGACTTTGATTTTATTAAGAGCTTGGTAATCAATGCAGATTCACCAGGTTCCATCTTTCTTCTATACCATCACGATTGGGCTTCCGCAAGGTGATGAGCTAGGATGGATGTGCCCCTTGTGAAGCAGTTCTTAGATTTGTTGCTTTATCTCCTCATTCTCTAATAAAGAGTGAAGATAGACTATCCCATTGGGCAGTGATGCACCGAGGGTCAGATCAATGGGGTGCTTGACCTGGCAGTGCAGAGGCACCCCAGTAGGTGAGGAGAAGATATCTGAGTATTCTTCCATGACCTTATCTACTTGCTTATGCTATGTGGAGAGGTCGACCACAGATACCTTGGATGTGGCTATGATATTTCTATTATTCTAAGAGAGAATCACAAAGAAGACAAACTTCCCCATCTGAGAGATGACCTTCCTGCATTTCTTAGCAAAGATCAAGGAAATAGCACTAGGTGGGACTGCCTCAGGTATCCTGTACAATTTCCTGTTCAAAGTAATAATAACACTACGAGGCCTAGACTCATATATAACATGACGTTTCCATAAATAAGGTTGTCCCAAAAGAAAATCACAAACTTCGAGAGGAGCAACATCACACAATACCTTGTCTTTCAAAGGCTTGATGTCATATGATAGTCGACACTGTTGGTTGACGTGGAGATCGCTTCCTTGGCGGAGCCATCCAATGATGTAGGGTTGTGGGTGAGACATTGTGGGAGGGCCAGCTGCTTGACGACCTTTGTAGATATGATGTTCTTCTGGATAATTCTATCAACGATGAAGTGCAGTGGGGTGCCTTTTACCCACATTTGCGAATGGAATAGGTGCTCTCCTTCTTCTTGCTCGTCTGGTTCACCAGGCTAGAGCTTGGTGGTAGCGACGGTGGCACTAGGTTCTGCGTCAATGATCCGTCTTCCCCTTTCTGGTTCTAGATCAGAGTCAGAATCCACATGTGATTAAGAGGCTTTCACTTCGGCTACCAACGACTACTTTGAGCGACAATCAACAGTGTTATTCTAAGGGCTCTTATGGAAGTCGCACCACTTCTCGGTATCTTTCTTTGTCTTCCAGTGTCCTTCTTTGCTTACAGCTTGGATTGGTTGTCCTGATATTGTCCATATTTTCTCTGTTCTTTGTTCTATGGGTTGGGGCTGTCCTTTCCTTGCTTTTATTGTGAGGGGTTCCTAGGCCCAAATTGTCTCGTCTTTTGTTTGAGTTTCTGCTCGATTTTGACAACATATCGGTAGGTTGCGCCCAAGGATGAGATGTATAGAAATTCCATTTCAGTCTGGATGTATCTATGTAGAGCACAACGATACTTGAGCACCAAATGTCGCTCTAAATCTTTGATACCCAACTTGGTGTGCAAGGTATGGAAGATATTTGTGAAATCTTGCACATCTTGGTCTCTTTCTTGCCACAGTGTGGTCCATTTTGTATATAAGTCGTCATAACTTCTGACAGGGTAGTATTGTTCCTTAATAACATCCCTGAAGGAATTCCAGGTGGTTGTGTCTATAAATAATGAGGGTTCCTCTGTTTCCTTTTTCTCAAAGAACATTTCCCATCAATCTTTGACATGGGGGACGACTTTGAGGAGTGCAAAAGTAATCTTTTCTCTATTCAAGAAGTTATGGACAAAAAAATACCCTTTTAGTAGATTCAACCACTTGTCTACAAAATCTGCATCTATCTGATCTTCAAATATAGGAATATCAAAGTTTATTTATACCTTAAAGGGGGTGGCGCCTCCGCTCAAAGAAGATGCATCGCCTGTTGGTAGTCATCAAAGGATTTGCGTGAAACTATCCATCGTCTCGTTCCTCTATTGCATGAGGGATTCCTTAATCAATAGTTTGAAAGGATCTCCTATCCCATCATCTTTATTTTCTCCTGCTATGAGAGGTTGCTTGGGCGTGTGAGAGCTTTTGTCTTCAAGAGAAACAAGCTCAAGACCCAACTCTTTGTACTCTGACCTCGTTGGGGACATGCATTAAGACGAAAAGGAGCAGACTGCTCTGATATCAATCATCCAAATTTTATGAGCAGAACGAAATGAATACAAATTATTAATAGATTCTTAAAACAAAATAACAGAGATACAGTAAAACTGGTTTTCTATTCAATATTGAAATAAGCTGAAACTGTAAAATGCAGCGGAAAAAAGCTTGCTGGAATGGTGGCAGCTTATCTCTAAGAAGATATGTGATGGCTGCACTCATTCACAAGAAGATCATTACAATGAGGCTCTGAAGGAATTTTAAAATAAATAGGAATTCCAAAAACCTAACCCTAGGAGATGAAGCGCCAAAAGTCATGTGGGCCCCATTTGGGTAAGTTAGTACATTATCTTCCCGGGGTCGTAACTTTTGCATACGATCTCTGTTTTAGGAGTATGATATCCTGTTGGAAAGGTAGCATCGATGAGATTCATTTTGGGGCCTCAATCATTCCTTTGACTATCATTGATTTGGGTATATCCCAAAAAACCTTCATTTAGGCCTTCAAAATGGCCTCGGAAGTGAAAACTGCTAAAAATAGTAAATTGCCAGAAAACTGTTTTGAGCCAGTTGGAAAATGTGGGTGGCCACCAATATCCATATGGATCAAAACCCCTCTTCAAAATAACCTTGTTGCTGATGAATATGGAGAGGGGGAAGAGATTGATCCTGAAATCCATTATCTCAAAGACACCTCCCCATTTCCCCGTTTAACTCAATCTGCATACGAGGAGTCTCTCATGGATGGCCATATAAATGAGTTGAGAAAGGGGGACAAGGCCAGGAGAAACCCAAATAGATACAAACTCAGGTCCAAAAACAAATAAGGAAAGTCTGATGTTCCTTATCAACCTTCCATAGCAGATAAACCTGCCAAAGATGCAACAAACAACATCAAAGAAAAGAAAGCTCAAAACCCCTCCCCAATAGCCAAAGATCATATCCCAGAGGTGAGAGAAGTTCTGAAGCCTCCATCCTCTTTCAACTTTGAGCATGAAATTAAAAATATCAGAATCCCTATACCCCTCTGAGAACTGGTCAAAGATGAAGATTTCAATAAATCTCTCTCTAAGTTGTTGCAGTCTAATCCATCTTGCCATTCCACAGACTCCATAAATCTCCAAGATGAGAAGACAGTAGCCATCCTAGTTGTTATGGTAGAATATAGAGATGATTCATCCCCTCCCTTCTATACATCCTTGAACATACATGATAAGGTGTTGCATAATTGTCTGATGGACTCAGGGGCATCTCATCATCTCATGCCCAAAACTATCATGGAAGAACTTGGATTAGAAATCACAAAGAATTATCATGATTTATATTCTTTTGATTCAAGGAGGGTGTAATTTCTTGGGGTCATCAAAGATATGGTTGTGACCTTGTTTCATCTTCCCATGAAAAGTGTGGTCATGTCTATCACGATGGCTGATGTCCCTCCCAAGTCTGGCATGCTTCTATCAAGATATTGGATAAAAAGGCTTGGGGAACTTCGCAGATGGACCTCACATATGATACCATTCCAGTCTTTGGAGGGGAGCATAGAATACTTTATAGAGAAGCCCAATTGGCCTACATTATCAGTGATGAAGAAAACCCCATCAACCATCCTATCTTTTCCCTTGATACTGATCTGGGGTCCAACTTATTGCAACTTACCAATACCCCTGTACTCTCTCTTGAAATCAGGAAGCAACCCACTCTTGGTGAAGATTCTCCTCCAATTACCTCCGTGTGGAAAATGTTCTTTGATGGAGCCTCTTCTAAAGAAAGTGTTGGTGTTGGAATAGTTGTTGTTTCCCCTGCTAAGGAAACCATATCTCTATCATACAAATTAGAGTTTGAAACAACCAACAATGTGGCAGATTATGAAGTTGTTGTTTTGGACTTAAGGGCTACAAAGGACATGGGGATTAAAGAAATATCTGTGAATGGGGATGCTGAGTTGAGTGTCCAACAGATCAGAAATATGTATCATACCAAACACCCTCATCTCAGAAGATATAGAAATGAAGTATGGGACCTCATTGACAATTTTTTTCTAGATTTCAACATTTCATTTATTCCAAGAGGAGAAAACATCGTGGCTGATTCTCTGGTTGTCTCAGCAAATAATTTCAAAGTCCCTCTGCCACCTAAACTGAGGTATGAGGTAGAAGTAAAATATATACCCTCTATACCTGCCAATGTCAAGCATTCGAAAGTGTTTGAGGAAGATATTGAAATCAAAAGATTTTTGGAAACTGTTGAGGAGTTTTCAACATTGCACATTGATCAGGACCAGGATTCTGCAAATAGTCCCCATGCTAATGAGTTGTTGAGTAAAATTGATGATCATCACATTGTCCAGTTACCCAACAATCACATCCTCAAGGGACTAGTCCCTTTAGAAAAATTATTTGATGGAAATTATGTGGCAGTAAAGGGTAAAATCTCAAATGACGATGCTGATGTGGCTAAGTACAATATTGGCACAGAGCAGGATCCAAAATTTGTCAAATTGTCAAGAATCTTGTAAAGAGAGAAGAGAGATGACTATGCTAAGTTATTAAAGGAATCCACTGATGTGTTTTCTTGGACCTACGAAGACCTGAGAACATATGACACTAGTGTCATTGAACACAAGATCCCACTGAAGGAGGAAGCCAAACCATTTAGGTAGAATTTGAGACAGATAAATCCTATGTTACTGCCTATTATGGAAAGGGAGGTGAAGAAGATTTTGGATGTTCAGATTATTGTGCCTTTGAAATATTACGAGTGGGTAGCCAACCTGGTCCCAGTGAGAAAGAAGAGTGGATAAATCAGACTCAGTGTCGATTTCAGAAATCTGAACATGAGCTCTAGGAAGGAAAATTACCTGCTGCCAAAGTTTAAACACATATTGTAGAGGGTAACTGGTGCATATAGGATTTCCATGATTGATGGATTTTCTAGCTACAATCAAATATCTGTCTTGCCTGAAGATAGAGAAAATACAACCTTCACCACTCCTTGGGGTACATTCATGTATGCCAAAATGCCCTTTGGATTGATGGACACAGGAGAAACCTTTCAGTGAGCCATGGACATCACCTTCATTGGGGAGAAGGATAATTTTGTGGTCATCTATCTGGATGATATAATAGTCTTTTCCAAATTTGATAAAGAACACCGCTGTTATCTGAGGAAAGTCTTCTTGAAATGCAGAAGGTTTGTCCTTTCCCTAAATCCTAATAAATCATTGTTTTCCATGAAGGAGGGAAATGTTCTAGGGCACATAGTATCAGCTGAGGGGGTCAATTGATTCAAATAGGGTAAAAGCTATTAAAACCTTGTCACTTCCTAGATCCAAGAAGGATGTTCAGTCCTTCCTAGAAAAAAATAATTTTCTGAGAAGAGTTGTTTCAAATTTTGTTGAATTGGTGAAGCATATCACAGTCATGCTCAGAAAGGGAAATGAATTAAAATGGATTGTTGAGTTCATAGAATACTTCAACCAAATCAAGAAGGCATTGATAGAGGCACATGTGCTTATTATTCATGATTATTCCAAGGATTTTCTGATTTTCTCTTTTGCTTCTTTTAATACGATGGCAACTATTTTGTTGCGGAAGAATGTTGAAGGGTTGGAGCAATCAATTTCATTTTTCAGCAGGGCATTGAGAGATGCAGAGGTAAAATATGACATCATGGAGAAACAGACCCATGCCCTGGTGAAATCTCTCAAATATTTTAGAGTCTATGTTCTGCATTCAAAAATCATTGCATGTGTTCCTTCAGCTTCTGTGAAGGACATTCTCATCCAACCTGACATAGATGGGAGAAGGAGCAAGTGGATTGTTTGAAAACAATCATCACTGATAACGTTGTATCCTTCAAAGCTGAGCCATTGATCAAATTCTGCGAGCAGTTTCGGATTTCGTTAATCAACTCCACACTCTACTATCCCCAAGGAAATGGACTAGCAGAGTCTTCTAACAAAATCCTTATAAAAATTATTAAGATACTGCTAGAGGACAATAAGAAAGCTTGGGATTCAAAGTTAAAATTTTCTCTGTGGGTTGATAGAGTGACAACCAAGAGATCTATGGGTGTCTCTCTTTTCTAGCTAGTGTATGGAATTGATGTCATCTTCCCTTCTCAACTCACCCTTCTCGTGGAGAAATTATTTCAAGACTGCCAGGGTGAACCAGATGACATGATTAGAAGGATTCAACAGCTGGTAGAAGTCCAATAGACTAGAGAGCAGGTGATAGATCAGGTGCATGAACATCAACAAAAAATCAAGCAGGCCTTCGATAGGAAGAGCAGAAAAGAAGATTTCAACCTGGGAGATCTAGTACTTAAATGGGATGCACACAAACAGAACAAGGACAAGCATGGTAAATTTGAATCCCTCTCGATTGGGCCCTTCAAAGTTTCTAAGATATTTTCAAATAATACCTACTGGTTGCAGAATTTAGAGAACGATGAAGTTTTTGGTGGCCCTGTAAATGGGAATTTTCTGAAGAAGTTTTTTATTTGAGCCATAAGTGGCTCCCATGTCTTTGTAAATATTGTTTTTTATTTTGTTTTGGGTTTATAAGTGACTCCATAGCCCAATAGCAAGGCACTGAAACTATAGGAGAGTTCTTGGCATCTCACAGGGATCAAGCCATCCCCCATGGAGCCTAATTTTATCACATTTATTTGTAGGTGAGGTATTTTGCTTGAGAGGTTAACCCTTTGGCAAAAATATGGCAAGAAACAGACTGAAAACCCACAAAATCCCACTTATCGTAAGTTTTTCTAGATAGGGCACATTGTGTTAAGCATTATGTAGATCTGGGCGGTTGAGATCCGCGTGCTCATATCTATGGTGCAAGTCCCATATCGAACCCCCCCCCCAACATTCTACCTTTAACGGAGGGGGGGGGGGGGTCCGATTTGGTGTTTTTTGAGCGTGGGGCCCCCGTATCATGTCACCTCCTCGTTAACTCGGACTTTCCCTGCTCAAAACCTCTTACTGCTGCCTACCCCCTCCGAGTAGATTGCTTATTGCTTCATCCTCCTACTACCATCTCTCCCCCACTCCATCTCTCTCCTCCTCCTATCACATCTCCCACTCCCCCTCCTCCTTTCATTGCAACACACCTGTCCCCATTGTGATTACTACTGTAGTCTCTCCTCTGCCTCCACATCATCATCCCGTGCCACTTCACCTTTTCCCTAGTACACCCCAACACCCATGTTCTCTGTCACCCGTGCTTTCCCAGTCACATATCCCCTGCCACGTCTGTCCGCATGGCGACCCTGTCTCATCTTTGCGTCATCTGCCTCTACCCTCATCAACTTTATCCATGTCCACCAACTGGGTCCCCTTGTAATCATCCAATGAAGCAATAGACAGTGAAGGGAATACCACCACGTCTTTCAGATGCAGAGTTGACTCGAGCTTCCCTAATCCCAATGAAGCATTTATTGAGGTAGGTGGTGGTGGTTGAACATCGTTTCCACCATAAATGGAAAGCCTAGGAAAGGAATGTCAGCCAATCATCTTATTTACAGGCCCATTCTGAAATGTGATTGTGTCTAACTGAAATTCACGTCCGACCAGAGACTGCATGCATAATTTTCTAGGGAGCATGTAGACGCAACGCCTTCAAAGCGAATACTCGAGCATGCTTCTTTTGTTTTAGTTTCGAGTATATAGGATTCGTTCTCATATTTTGTTAGTGTCGATGGTTTAGCTACGCTCCCGCTTGTAAATTTGTAACGAGGCCTCTGGTTCTTTGGTTACGTATTGTTATTCGAGACTTCCTGTTTAATGGCAGTCAGATTTCCCCTTCATGTCTTTGCTTCTGATTCTGAGAGCTCAGACATGGATGGTCCAGTCAATTTGTTGTGATCGTAATGTAATGTAGGTTTGGTTGCAATACTGGTGCATCGTTTTCAGTTTCTTGAAGTTTTTAGATCTAAGAGGATCTTATATATAAAAAATTTCCTCCAAAGGTTGCTGGAAGACTGGATGTCCATAGAAATCCTTCACATTTTTCTCATGTTCTTCCACCTACTCACCACTATACAAACTTACTGACGAAATCTAGATCAAGACCTCATTTATTTGTGCATACGAGCCCAATTTTCTGAGTTAGAGCGATATAATCCTAAGTCTGTATCCATTAGACCCCTATTTAAATTATTCACTATGACATATAGACTGATGGGCCTTGGGCTTACCTCTGCTGCAATCCATAGGTGACTTCCAACGCTAACATTTATGGCACCATTGCCAGGGACGAATCGAATATTTTCCCTGGGATTGAACGACAAAGCTTACTGGTTCTGAAGGTGCATCAGAACCCAGTACATCAAGATTGCAACTACGCACCTGGCGACTCCAATGTGGTGACTCCATTGATGCAAATCCACAAGAGACTCCACTGTTTTAGCTGTGGCTTCCATAGGCAGACACATGAGGTCTACTCCACAACTTCCTTTGGCAACACCTGAAGCTAACCCAGAGAAAATTATCAGAAAAGGAAAGGCCCTTCATCAAGGAACTTCTATTGTTGAACTAGTTATTTATGATGATTTTCATTATCCTATAGGAACTCTAATTTCT
Source organism: Picea engelmannii (assembly GCA_009831015.1). Lineage (NCBI taxonomy): Eukaryota > Viridiplantae > Streptophyta > Pinopsida > Pinales > Pinaceae > Picea > Picea engelmannii. The sequence continues at coordinate 53,684 of ML812168.1, forward strand.
GATTTTCAACCTTCTATTATACCTTCTGTTGGATTTTCCTAAACTTTGAATTTTGGGTGTTCCTGTTGAGTTTTCCCCTCCTGGTCTAGGATTGGAGGGATAAAGCCTTATCACTCCACTCTCCCCCGAAATTATACCGTGGTTTAGACTGAGGACCTCAGATTATTTTCCTACCCTAGGCTTCACCACTCTTCCTCCTATTACTATTGCCGCTACCACAAAGAGGGAAACCTCAGTTCCCTTAAGCCCTCTAGCTTTTTCTCCAAATCCTCTGTTGTTTCCTTTTCCTCCAGGAAGCTCTTTTCCAGTCTCCTCTGTCGAAACGCCTTCCCCTCCTGGTTCTCCTCCAAATATCATCCCTATGGAAAGTTCTAATCCTCCTAGAAACAAAATGGATACCATAGTGGCTGGAAGATATGCCCCACTGGTCTTACCTCAGCCAATGAATTCTCTCCCTGCTAGAGATTACCTAAAGTATATGCCCAAGTTCACTGGAGAAGAAGACATAACTACTGAAGAGCAGCTTGCTGCCTTCTACAATTATGCAAATAATTTGAATATTGAAAATGAATATGTCTGGATGAGAGTCTTTGTCCAGAGCCTTGATGGTGAGGTTAGAAAGTGGTTCAGAGGTTTGACCCCTAGATCCATTGCAAGGATTGAGGCTCTAGATGATGGCTTCTTGAGACAGTGGGGGGATAAAAAATACTTTATGTATTATATCACAAAGTTTGGGTCGCTGAAGACGAAAGAGGGAGAATCTGTCTTTGATTTGTCCAAAAGATTCAATAATATGTACAATAAGATCCATGCCGAGATAAATCCTACTGAAGCCTCTGCCAAAATCAATTATGCTAGAAATTTTTACCCTGATTTCAGCCTCCTTCTCAGAGAGAGAAGAGCTACTTCCCTGGCTCTTATGCAAGATGCATCCTTGGAAGTAGAGTCCAATGTATTGGCAGTTGACAGACTTAGGAACAAAGCTAATGGAGGCAGGGGAAGGGTGAGATATGAGGCCTCACCTCTGGTTCTTCTGCATTCCATCCTCAAGTGGATGAATTGACCAAAATGGTGAAATCTCTTTCTGCAGAAATGGAGAGCATGAATTTCGAAGGGAAGCAAGGTTATAAAAATGGCCAAATTCCTGATAACAAAGGAAACTTTAGAATGAAAATTAATATTTCCCCTCAAGTTCTCACAAGAGAACCCACAAATAGAGATAGGGATGATTAGAAAGTCCAAACCCCTCTTCAAAATAACCTTCTTGCCAATGAAGAAGGAGAGGGGGAAGAGATTGATCCTGAAATCCATTGTCTTAGAAACACCTCCCTATTTCCCCATTTGACTCAATCTGCATATGAGGAGTCTCTCATGGATGGCCATATAAATGAGCTAAGCAAGGGGGACAAGGTCAGGAGTAGCCCAAATAGATACAACCTCAGGTCCAAAAACAAAGAAGGAAAGTTTGATGTTCCTGATCAGCCTTCCAGAGAAGATAAACCTGCCAAAGATGCAACAAACATCAACAAAGAAAAGAAGGATCAGAACCCCTCCCCAATATCCAAAGATCATATCCCAGAGGTGAGATAAGTTCTGAAGCCTCCATCCTCTTTAAATTTTGAGAATGAAATTCAAAAGATTAGAATCCTTGTACCCCTCTCAGAACTGGTCAAACACAAAGATTTCAAGAAATCTCTCTCTAAATTGTTGCAGTCTGAGCCATATTTCCATTCCACAGACTTCGTAAATCTCCAAGATGAGAAGCCAATAGTCATCCTGGTTCCTATGGTAGAAGATAGATATGATTCATCCCCTCCATTATATACATCCCTAAACATACATGATAAGGTGTTGCATAACTGTCTGATGGATTCAGGGGCATCTCATAATCTCATGCCCAAAATTGTCATGGAAGAAATTGGATTAGAAATCACAAATACTTATCATGATTTATATTCTTTTGATTCAAGGAGGGTGCAATGTCTTGGGGTCATCAAAGATCTGGTTGTGACCTTGTTTCAGCTTCCCATGAAAAGTGTGGCCATGGATATCATGGTGGTTGATGTCCCTCCCAAGTTTGGCATGCTTTTGTCAAGATCTTGGATAAAAAGGCTTGGGGGAACTTTGTAGATGGACCTCACATATGCTACCATTCCAGTATTTGGAGGGGAGAATAGAAAAATTTACAGAGAAGTCCAGTTGGCCTACATTATCAGTGACGAGGCAGACCCTACCAACCATCCTATATTTTCTCTTGATTCTGATCTAGGGTCCATCTTATTGCATCTTACTGATACCCCTTCACTCTCTCTTAAAATCAGGAAGCAACCCACTCTCAATGAAGATTCTCCTCCAATTACCTCCGTGTGGAAAATTTTCTTTGATGGAGCCTCTTCTAAAGAAAGTGTTGGTGCTGGAATAGTTCATGTTTCGCCTACTCAGTAAACCATATCTCTGTCATACAAATTAGAGTTTGAAACTACCAACAATGTGGCAGAGTATGAAGCTCTTGTTTTGGGATTAAGGGCTGCAAAGGACATGTGGATTAAATAAATATCTGTGTATGGGGATGCTGATTTGATTGTCCAACAGATCAAAAATATTTATTAGACCAAACACCCTTGGCTCAGAAGTTAAAGAAATGAAGTATCGAACCTCATTGACAATTTTTTCCTAGATTTCAACATTTCATTTATTCCAAGAGGATAAAACATCATGGTTGATTCTCTGGATGTCTCAACAAATAATTTCAGAGTCCCTCTGCCACCTAAATGCAGGTATGATGTAGAAGTAAAATATAGACCCTCTATTGCTGACAATGTCAAGCATTGGAAAGTGTTTGCTGACGATCTTGAAATCAAAAGATTTATGGAAACTATTGAGGAGTTTTCAAAATTTCACATTGATCAGGACCAGGATTTTGCAAATAGTCCCCATGCTAATGAGTTGTTTAGTAAAATTGTTGATCATCACATTGTCCAATTACCCAAAAATCACATCCCCAAGGGACTAGTCCCTTTAGAAACATTATTTTATGGAAATGATGTGGCAGTAAAGGGTAAAAAATCAAAGGACGATGCTAATGTGGTTGAGTGCAATATTGGCACATAGCAGGATCCAAAATTTTTCAAATTGTCAAGCAGCCTATCAAGAGAGCAGAGAGCCAAGTATGCTGATTTATTTAAGGAATTCAGTGATGTGTTTTCTTGGACCTACGAAGACCTCAGAACATATGACACTAGTGTCATTGAACACAAGATCCCACTGAAGGAGGGAGCCAAACCATTTAGGCAGAATTTGAGACAGATAAATCCTATGATATTGCCTATTATGGAAAGGGAGGTGAAGAAGATTTTGGATGCTTAGATTATTGTGCCTTTGAGATATTCTGAGTGGGTAGACAACTTTGTCCCAGTGGGAAAGAAGAGTGGAGAAATCAGACTCTGTGTCAATTTTAGAAATCTGAACAGGAGCTCTAGGAAGGACAATTAACTGCTGCCAAAGATGGAACACATATTGCAGAGAGTAACTGGTGCATCTAGGATTTCCATGATTGATGGATTTTCTGGCTACAATCAGATATTTTTCCTGCCTAAAGACAGAGAAAAGACAACCTTCACCACTCCTTGGGGTACATTGATGTATGCAGAAATTCCCTTTGGATTGATGAACGTAGGAGAAACCTTTCAACGAGCCATGGGCATCGCCTTCATTGGGGAGAAGGATAGATTTGTGGTCATCTATCTGCATGATATAATAATATTTTCCATATCTGATAAAGAACACCGCTGTCATCTGAGGAAAGTCTTCTTGAAATGCAGAAGGTTTGGCCTTTCCCTAAATCCTAATAAATCATTGTTTTCCATGAAGGAGGGAAAGTTGCTAGGGTACATAGTATCAGTTGAGGGGGTCAGAATTGATTCAAACATGGTAAAATATATTCAAACCTTGTCACTTCCCATATCCAAGAAGGAAGTTTAGTCCTTCCTAGGAAAAAATAATTTTCTAAGAAGATTTGTTTCAAATTTTTCCGAATCGGTGAAGCATATCACAGTCATGCTCAGAAAGGAAAACGAAGTAAAATGGACTATTGAGTCCAGAGAATCCTTCAGCCAAATCAAGAAGGCATTGACTGAGGCACCTATGCTTATCAGTCCTAATTATTCCAAGGATTTTCTAATTTTCTCTTTTGCTTCTTTTGATACGGTGGCAGTTGTTTTTTTGCAGAAGAATATTGAAGGGTTGGAGCAGCCAATTTCATTTTTCAGTAGGGCATTGAGAGATGCAGAGGTAAAATATGACATCATGGAGAAACATGCCTATGCTTTGGTGAAATCTCTCAAATCTTTCAAAGTCTATATTTTGCATTCAAAAATCATTGCATACATTCCTTCAACTTCTGTGAAGGACATTCTCATCTATCCTGACATAGACGGGAGAAGGAGCAAGTGGATTGCCAAAATTCTTGAATTTGACCTAGAAATAAAACCCACCACACTAGTTAAAGGCTAAGGTTTAGCCAAGCTGTTGGCTGAATTTAATTTCAAAAATTTGGGGGTTACTTCATCAACACTTGATCAAAAAGTCAGCAAGCTGAGTTTTCTGATAAGAATCCACATGATAGCCCTCCACTGGTAGAATGTACCTGGTACAAAGACATTATGTTTTTTCTGCAAGAGTTGATACCCCCTGGTGGTATGGGAAGAAGAAAGACAAGATATTTAAAGCTCAAAGCAATCAATTATTGCCTCATTGACCAGGTCTTGTATTGGAAAGAACCTCTGGGTGTGCTTCTAATATGTATAGACCCATAGGAGGCCAAAAAATTTATGTTTGAATTCCATGACAACATGTGTGGAGGACATCACTTTTGGAGAACCATAGCCTACAAAATTCTCAGGGCTGGGTACTACTGGCCCACTTTATTCACTGATGTCTGTGCACAGATCAGAGCTTGTATCAGATGTCATAAATTCTCTGGAAAGCAACAACTCAAATCTCTTCCATTGAAGCCTGTGGCAGCATCAGGACCCTTTCAGTAGTGGGGCCTAGACTTCATTGGGGAAATTAATCTGGCATCAAGTAGTCAGCATAGGTGGATCTTAACTGCCACAGATTATTTCACCAAATGGATAAGCTATCCCCACAAGGAGTGCTTCTCATAAAGTGATCATTAGTTTTATTGAAGACATTATGGAAAGGTTTGGTTGTCCAAATAGGATCATCATTGATAATGCTGCATCCTTCAAAGCTGAGCCATTGATCAAATTCTGCAAGTAGTTTGGGATTTCGTTAATCCATTCCACCCCCTACTATCCCCAAGGTAATGGACTAGCAGAGTATTCTAACAAAAGTCTTATAAAAATTATTAAGAGACTGCTAGAGGACAACAAGAAAGCTTGGGATTTAAAGTTAAAATTTGCTCTGCGGGTTGATAGAGTGACAACCAAGAGATATCTGGGTGTCTCTCCTTTCTAGCTCATGTATGGAATTGAAGCCATATTCCCTTCTCAGCTCGCCCTGCCCGTGGAAAAATTATTTCAGGACTGCCAGGGTGAACCAGATGACATGATCAGAAGGATTCAACAACTGGTAGAAGTCCAACAAATTGGAGAGAAGGTGATAGATCAGGCGCATAAACATCAACAGAAAATCAAGCAAGCCTTCGATAGGAAGAGCATTAAATAAGATTTCCACCTGGGAGATCTAGTACTTAAATGGGATGCACCCAGATAGGACAAGGGAAAGCATGGTAAATTTGAATCCCTCTGGATTGGGCCCTTCAAAGTTTCTGAGATATTTTCAAATAATACCTATTGGTTGCAGAATTTGGAGGGCGATGAAGTTTTTGGTGACCTTGTAAATGGGAATTATCTGAATTTATTTATTTATTTGAGCCATAAGTTTCTCCCATGTCTTTGTAAATATTGTTTTTTATTTTCTTTCGGGTTTATAAGTGACTTCATAGCCCAATAGCAAGGCACTGAAACTACATGAGAGTTCTTGGCATATCAAAGGGAGAAATCCATCCCCCATGGAGCCTAATGTTATCAAATTTATTTGTAAGGGAGGTGTTTTCCCTAAGAGGTTAACCCTTGGGTCAAAAAATGGCAAGAAGCAAGCAGAAAACCCGCAAAATCCCACTTATCCCAAGGTTTTCTAGATAGGGCGCGTTGTGCTAAGTAGTGCGTAGATTTGGGTGGATGAGATCCACGTGCTCAGATCTATGACACATGTCCCATATCGTACCCCCCCCCCCCC